>JAOTNS010003810.1:0-80311 GCA_028476615.1 Culter alburnus
AGAGGGGACAGTCAGGGGTCAGAAAGTAAGTTCCTGCCCTATTTTGATCTCATCCAACCTCTGAAGCATTAATGAGGATAATTAGTGATAAATTCAGTGATGATTGAGCATATTGAAGACACCTGATGATAAAAAAAGCAGATCACCAAAGGAGAAATCACAATTTTTAAGGTTACAATCAATCGAGGTCAGGGTTTGTTTTAGGTTGAGCTCTTGACCTTGACTTTTTAGTTATTAGATTTTGTTTGGGCAGTTTTACGCATTAAAACCAACAGACAAGCAAAGTTAAAAGATGATCAGGTGTTGGTTATGTTTTACATATATTATTGATCTGAATCACTGAACCATTTAGAGCTCAGTCTCTGAGTTAGATTTACATATTGATTACAGCAGCACTGTGATCTGCAGAAGATCAGCTTATACAATACAGAATTTTTAAAAAAAAAAAAAAGTTGTCCTTATCACACACAAAAAAAAAAAAAAAAAAAAAAACAAAAAAAAAAAAAAAAAATTTTAGGACCACGACATCAAGAATCAGCCTTGAATTCAACAACGGGTGACAGCAACATATTCGATCAACAGCTCAACTCTGACATTAGAAACAAGCTACAAAAAAGTCACAGAAAAACAGCAAAAATTTAATAGTGAGATAAATGAATTACTAAGACAATTAGCTCATAATTTATTCATACAGCAATGCATGATGGAGCCATGGATGAATTTTGATTGGTGGCTCCCAGAATGCACGCAACCGGCTTTGATGGCCACCACTGTTGAGATTCACAGGATGATTCTTGATGTTTGTGTGTTTAAAGAGCTCTGTTTTTTTTTAAATCAGAACTCTTTAAAAAAAAAAAAAAAAAAAGTATTGTAAAAGCTGATCTTGTGCTGCAGAATCACAGTGCGGCTGTAATCAATATGTAAATCTAACTCAGAGATTGGGCTCTAAATGAGTCAGTGATTCAGATCAAATATGATTTTGAGAAAACATAACCAACAACACTGGATCATCTTTTAACTTGTAGTGGTTGGTTTTAATGTAGTTAAAAACTGCCCAAACAAAAATCTAAAATTAAACAGTCAAGGATCAAGAGCTCAACTAAAACAAAACCCTGACCTCGATGTGGTAACTAAAAATTGTGATTTTCTCCTTTGGTGATTCTGCTGTTATCATCAGGTGTCTTCAAATAAGCTCAATCATCACTCAATTAATCACTTATTATCTCATTAATGCTCAGTGGGTGAATAAAAAATATGGCAGGACTTTTACTTTCTGACCCCTGGAATGTCCACCTCTGATTACACAACCTCTGACTTTTTCTTTCATACAAAATCTTCTTAATGAAAAGTTGTTGATGTTTATCAAAATTATAAATGTCACCGTTACAGAGGTAAGGCTTGCTTTAGTTGGGCTCGACCCTTGACAATTTGACTTTATTTTTCTCCAATTGTTGTAACTGCGTTTTTCTAAAGCATTTGTTATAATAAAAAACTGTGAGAAAATAATATGATCAGTTGGGTTTGGAGGCTTAGTCGTTGTTGATTTGATCATCACATAGTGGACCTTCTTTGAAGTTTTATCTTTATGCGAAATTATTCAGACAGCATCATGCAGGTCACACAGACATCAAGATTCTGCATATGATCCTCAACAATGGTGAAAAATTTTCAGAATAAACAGATTAACTCTGAACATCACAAAACAAGCTACTAAAGTCACAAATAATGGTTGCTCTATAACGGTGACTTCAAACGTCATATTTTCTATAAAACACACACAGAGGCGAAGTCTTGTGCAACTTTGTCTAAAAGTGACGAAAATTTCTGAAATTTTACAGAACATTTGGACATAAAACGTCTCTTTTGGTATGAAAGAGCTGCAGTTCAAGTTCATTACATGATTTTAGGGGGACTTCCAATTGGTTATTTTATGGTCACATAAGAACGTTACAATGAGGATATTTAGGACATTAAATGAACGTTGCTACTATGGTCATCTAATAACGTTCCCAAACCTTAAAAGAAACTTCCACATCGTGACCTCTCTAAACGTTCTGGGAACGTTACTAGCAAACGTTCTAATACCAGTGGACGTTCTGAAAATGTCTGGGAACGTAAAAATTTTTAGCAGGACAACCTCCCACATAGAAGGCAAGTTCTCAGGACCTGCGCAATGTTCCCTAAAAGTTTCAAAAAGGTGATGAAAATTCTGAACCGTTACAGAACATTCGGGACGTTCCTTAAACGTTTTCTTTGGTAATGAAAGTGCTGCAGTTCAAGGTTCCTTATATGACTTTAGGGGGACGTTCTCTTTTGGTTATTCTAGGTCCAAAAAAAAAGTACAAATAGGAGATTTGGGACATTAACAGGCCAGAGTTGGGTAATCCAGGGTCAAAGAGTAAAAGTCCTGCCTATTTTATTCCACCCACTGAAGCATTAATGAGTAAATAAGTGATAAAATTGAGTTATGATTGAGCATTATTGAAGACACCTGATGCTAACAAGCAGAATCACCAAAGGAGAAAATCACAATTTTAAGTTACCATATCGAGGTCAGGGTTTGTTTTAGTTGAGCTCTTGATCCTGACTTTTAATATTGATTTTGTTGGGCAGTTTTAACTGCATTAAAGTCAACCAGAAAGCAAATTAAAAATGATCAGGTGGTGTTGGTTTGTTTCACTAATTATTATTTGATCTGAATCACTGAACTCATTTAGAGCCTAAATCTCCGAGTTAGATTAACATAGTGATTACAGCGCACTTGGATTAAGTGATGGGATTTATGGCTCTTGAGGGGATCCGGATCTTCGCGATCCGTTCCTTTCAAAGAGCCGTTCAAAAGAACGGCCTTTTGGCTCTTTTTAAATATTTAGTCAGTTTTAAGAAGCCAGCTGGGGGCATCTCAGTTTACCTGGGAAATAATCACGGGGAGGAATGTGAGGGTGAGATTTGTAGTCAAAATAATTAAAACGCGGATATCACACACCAATATCTGAGTTTGAATTATCTGGAATATTGATTATACCCATTTGTCATGTGGACTATATCCATGGGTTGACACAAATCCCTCTCTTAGCCAGTGAATCACTATTTTGGATTTACCTTAGTACAAACGTGTGTGTGTGTTGTGTGTGGTGTTGTGTGTGTGTAAACTACGTTGACTTATGTTATTCAGACAATACCTACTCACAATAAACATCAAAAACAAAGCCGCTGCAATGAATTTCTGTGCCCAAAACAGCTTTACTACAAAAACTTCCAAACAGAACATGTATCACACACAAGAACATTTTGATAGAAACAAAAATATTTAAAGAGATAAAATTAGAATAAATAAAATGGAAATGTCTGTACATACAACTATTATACTGTAAACTTTGCAAATAGGACCAGCCCTTCAAGTCAATGAACAATAAACAAAGTGGGCTGCAATGAAGTCTGTGCAAAACAGCTTTTAGTGAAAAATTTCAATACAAGAAAGTATCACAAAAAAGAACATTTTAATGTTTTTTAAAAAGAACAAGTTTTACATGAACACAAAAAGCAAGTAAATAAATACAAAGCAGTTAACAAAACGCAGGTTTTTTCCATGGAGTACTCACGTGAAGATGCGTGCCAACTAATAAAACTAATATCATCACGCTATAAAGGGTTGGCCTGCGCTGGGTGCGCCCCTCCCCCTATAACTGTTCTGTCTCGCGGAGGAGGAGGCTCATTGTGTGCATGTGTTGAAACACGCATAGGAAAAAAGAACGACAGAAAGAACGGCCCCCTCCAGCCGCGACTCGGCGCCATCGTTAAGTTTAGAGCCGTTCAAAAAATCGGGTTCGTTCGCGAAACGTCACAACTCTACTGTGATTACAGTAGAAGATCAGCTTTATCAATAAAATTTTTTCCTTTTTTCTTTTAGTTCTGATTTAAAAAAAAAAAACAAAAAGCATCTCATTTAACACCCACAAACATCAAGAATCATCCTGTGAATCTCAACAGTGGGTGGCCATCATAAAGCATGTTTGCAGTGCATTCTGGGAGCCACCAATCAAAATTCATCCATGGCTCCCATCATGCATTGCTGTATGAATAAAATTATGAGCTAAAATTGTCTTAGTAATTTCATTTATTCTCACTATTAAATTTTGCTGTTTTTCTGTGACTTTTAGTAGCTTGTTTTCTAATGTTCAGAGTTGATCGTTGATCAGAATATGTTGCTTGTCACCGTTGTTGAGATTCACAGGTGATACTTGATGTCTTGTGTGCCTAAAAGAATTTTTTTTTTTGTTTTTTGGTGATAAGGACAACTTTTTTTTAAAAAAAAAAAAAATTCTGTATTGTATAAGCTGATCTTCTGCAGAATCACAGTGGCTGGCTGTAATCAATAATATAAATCTAACTCAGAATTAAGCTCTAAATGAGTTAGTTGATTCAGATCAATAGGATATGTAAAAACATAACCAACACTGATCATCTTTTAACTTGCTTGTCTGGTGATTTTAATGCAGTTAAAATGCCCAAAACAAATCTAATACTAAAAAGTCAAGGGTCAAGAGCTCAACTAAACAATCCCTGACCTCGATGATGGTACTTAAAAATTGTGATTTTCCTTTGGTGATTCTGCTTGTTATCATCAGTGCTTCAATAATGCTCAATCATTCACAATTAATCACTTATTTATCTCATTAATGCTTAAGTGGGTGGAATAAAAATATGGCAGGACTTTTACTCTTTGACCCTGGATGACCCAACTCTGTTAACAGAATGTTCCCACATGGTCATGGTCATTTAATGTTCCCTCTGTTGGTCATTTATACGTTCCCGATATGACTTCAGGGGGAAGTTATATTTTGGTTATTTTATGCATGCAAGAACGTGTGGAGTATTTTAGGTTTGGGGAATGTTATTTGGTGGACCTTTAGGGAACATTCAGGACGTTCTGGAATGGTAGGGGACTATTACTATAGGCCGTTCTGTTAACCTCCCAATGTCCTTTGTAACGTTCTCGTGCGACCATAAAATAACCAAAATAAAAACATTCCCCTAAACTCATATCGGGAACGTTATTAAATGACCAACAGAAGACATGTAGCAACGTTCAGTTAATGTCCTAATATCCTCATTGTAACGTTTATGTGAGCATAAAATTAACCAAATTGGACGTCCCCTAAAATCATTAAGGACCTTGAACTGCAGCACTTTCATTCCAAAAGAGGATGTTTTATGTCCAAATGTTCTGTAAAGTTTTAGAATTTTTTCACTTTTAGAGAAACTTTTAGCGAGGGGTGACATTCCAGGGGTCAGAAAGTAAAAAAGTCCTGCCAATTTTTATCTCATCCATGAAGCATATGAGATAATTAAGTGAAAATTGAGTGATTGATAACAAGCAGATCACCAAAGGAGGAAAATCACAATTTTTAAGTACCATACATCGAGGTCAGGGTTTGTTTTAGTGAGCTCTTGACCCTTGACTTTTTAGTATTAGATTTTGTTTGGGCAGTTTAACTGCATTAAAACCAACCGACAAGCAAAGTTAAAAGATGATCAGGTGTGTTGGGAGGTTTTCTCAAAATCGTTATTTGATCTGAACTTCATTTAGAGCTCAATTCTGAGTTAGATTTACATGATTGTTGACAGCAGCTGTGATTCGGCAGAGAGATCAGCTTATACAATACAGAATTTTTTTTTTAAAAAAAGTTGTCCCTTATCACAAAAAAAAAAAAAAAAAAAAATCTTTTAGGCACACACAGACATCAAGTATCAGCCTGTGAATCTCAACACGGTGACAGCAAACATATTCTGATCAACAGATCAACTCTGAACATTAGAAAACAAGTACTAAAAAGTCACAGAAAACAGCAAAATTTTAATAGTGAGATAAATGAAATTACTAGACAATTTAGCTCATATTTATTCATACAGCATGCATGATGGGAGCCATGGATGAATTTGATTGGTGGCTCCCAGAAGCACGCAACATGGCTTATGATGGCCAACCACTGTTGAGATTCACAGGATGATTCTTGATGTTGTGTGTTTAAAGGAGTGCTTTGTTTTTAAAAAAAAAATCAGAACTCTAAAAAAAAAAAATTGTATTGTAAAAAGGATCTTCTGCTGTAGAATCCCCAGTGCTGCTGTAATCAATAATGTAAATCTACTCAGAGATGAGCCCTGGAATGTCCACCTCTGACTTTAGACAAAGTTGCACAAGGTCCGAGAATGTCGCCTCCTGTGTGGGTATTTTATACAAATAATAAAGTTTGAAGGTCACCGTTATAGAGGAGAGCGTTGCTTTAGATGGGCTCTCTTCCTTGCCATTTTTAACATTGGATTTTCTCGGCTGCTTTAACTGTGTTTCAAAACACATTAGTTATAAAAAAAAAAAAAAAAAAGCAGGAGAAAGTCTGATCAGATGAATTTGGTTGTTTTGTGCTGGGATTCAATTGTCATGGAGTCTGATCATTGATCATCACCAAAACTAAACTGGGTGTGTTAAATGTTACTTTTGCATTAATGAAGGTTTTTTGACCCCCTTTTTTTTTTTTTTTTTTATACATTTTGCAGAGTTTTGAGCAGTGTCTTTTAGACTCCACACAGACATCATGAATCAGCTATGATCCTCAGCGATGGTGACACTAAATATTCTTTTTTGTGACTTTAGTAGCTTGTTTTGTGATGTTCAGAGTTAATCTGTATATCTGAAAATTTTGTCACCATGTTGAGGATCAAACACAGAATCTTGATGTCTGTGTGATCTACATGAGACTGTCTGAATAATTTCTGCATAAGGATAAAAACTTTCATAATTTAAAAAAATAAAATAAATATGATAAAAGATCTGTGAATAAGACCACTGTATGACTTATATCATCATCAATGTCAGCTTCCAAACCCATTGATCAGATTTAATTTTCTCACATTTATATGTACCAATGCTTTAGAAAAACACAGTTACAACAATTGGAAAAAAAACTGAAGTCAAATTGTCAAGGGGTCAGGAGCCCAACTAAAACAAGCACTTACCTCCATAACGGTGACATTATAAATTTTGATAAAAAACACACCATCTAAGAAGATTTGTATGAAAGAAAACAAGTCAGAGTGGTTTGTGAATAAGTGAAGAGCAGAGATCTAGAGAGATCTGTTGAGTTTATGTTCTGTTCTGTTATCTGAGATTTGTGTTTGGCACCATTGGCTGAAGTAGCTCCTGTGCTCAGTCAGTGATGATCCAGAAACATGATGTTTTGCTGCATGTTATTTTTTAAAGACAGTAACTGTGTAGTTACTGATGCAGTGATACAGCAGTTACATTAGATCATGCATGTACTGAAGCTAATGACTTACTGCCAAGAGATTTGAAATTAAGAACGGTTTCATAATATTAATCAAGGATAATCTGTAAAGACCTTTAAAAAAAAATAGTTTTCGTTGAACAGCCACTTTTATTAGTCAATAAACTCTAATTTTCAATCCATTTTTTTGAAAAGGGCAGCATCGGGACGTTCTGAGAACATTTCCAAATAAAGTATGGTTCCCTAATGTTCAGAGAACGTCTTGAATGTCCCTGAAGGTCCGCCAAATAAAACGTCCCCAAACCTTAAAAGAATCCACACGTGACCGTTGTGAACATAATGGGAACGTTACTCAACACCAGTGGGACATTTGGAATGTTCTGGGAACGTAAAATTTCTAGCGAGGCAGTCACTAGTAACGTTCCCGAACGTTCAGAGATGGTCACGATGGGAGTTCTTTTAAGGTTTGGGGAACGTTCAGGACGTTCTGGGAATGTTGAGGGGACTATTACTATAGGACGTTCTGATAACTTCCCAAATGTCCTTTTGTAACATTCATGCATGACCATAAAAACCAAAATGAACGTTCCCTAACTCATATCGGGAACGTTATTAAATGACCAACAGAGGGACCGTGTGGGAACGTTCTGTTAATGTCCCAATATCTATTTGAAACGTCTTTTAAGGATAGTCATATAAGGAACCTTGAACTGCAGCACTTTCATTACCAAAGAGGACGTTTTAGGAACGTCCCGAATGTTCTGTTAAAGGTTCAGAAATTTCATCACCTTTTGAGAACTTTTAGGGAACGTGGTAAGGTCCTGAGAACGTTGCTTCTACTGGGTAAGACCAAATCACAAAAAAAAAGGCAAAAAAAATCTTTAAAAAAATAAAAGATGTCTGATACCTGTGCCAGTGGTTTTTCATTAGTGTCACACTTACAAATGATCGAATAGAGTAAAAAAAAACACACCACACACAAACAACACACACAAACACACACATTATATATATATATAATATATAACTGTATATAGTTTTAATTAGTGACACTTAGCCTATATTTAAAACCTTTTATGGCAACCAATATGGCAACATTTTTTTTGAATAGGGCAACATTTGTATTTTAAAACCTATTTTAATATGGAAACATGACACCTCATTCTACAATCTTTCTATGATTAAACACTGACTCCTCCCCATTAGCCAATCACTGTGTGTTTACTCCATAGCAACGAGGTCACCCCGCCTTACTCTTAGCTTAAGACTTCAGTCTGTTCTTAGTAAAGTTGGTTCAGCAGCTTGTGAATAGGTTTTAAGAGAAAAACCTCTACCTAAGAACTTTACTGCTATTTAGAGAATTTAGTGGGTAAGATAAAAGGTTTTGTGATACGGCCCCCGAACTCTAAAAAAAAAAAAAAAAATTGTATTGATAAAGTTGTCTTGTGCTGTAAATCAGTAATGTAAATCTAACAGAGATTCAGACAAATAAGATTATGTAAAAACATATACCAACACCGATCCTCTTTTAACTTTGATTTTCTGGTTGGTTTTAATGCAGTTTAAAACTGCCAAACAAATCTAATATTAAAGAGTCAAGGGTCAAGAGCTCAACTAAAACAAACCCTGACCTCGATGATGGTAACTTAAAAATTGTGATTTATCCTTTGGTGATTCTGCTTGTTTCATCAGGTGTCTTCAATAATGCTCAAATCACTCAATTAATCACTTAATTATCTCATAATGCTTCAGTGGGTTGGAATAAAAATATGGCAGGACTTTTACTCTTTGACCCCTGGATTACCCACCTCTGGTCGAATATCACTCAATTCTTTTCATTCACTCTGTCAAGGTGTACTATATTAGTGAACTAATGTAGGGAATAGTGAATGAGGGTATAGGGTGTGATTTGAACACAGCCTCTGAGTGTCGACTTTGAGCGATGTAACTCACAGTATATTCCTGTAGGCTATTTTCTCGAAGATGACAATATTACCCAGAATGCATGTGTTTCTACAGTATATTCAATGTTAATGGAAAATGGTTTGTTACTGTCAGAATTTGGCTGTTTTTCTACAGCAAGGTCTAACAGTGTATAAAACAGGTTCTTATGTAGGTTTATACGTATGCAGAGCATTTAAAAGATGCTAATGGATCGTTTCTCAGAACATCACGTGATCAACAGCAAACATTTTCGTTTACTGCGTATAGAAACTTGTTTCGTAACTCTGATATCACCGCTGACACATTTGAACAGAGGTCAGAGGAGGATTATACAGGAACAGGTCACCTGTATAAAAATGTGTGTCTATAAATACACTGTAGCCTAACACAGTTTAATCTGTTCAATCACTTGCGAATGGAAGCTTAATTTCTACCAATGAATATTAAAAATAATAAGTGTAATCTCAAAATTGTGTCTTTTTTTGCGTGCTATAACTCGCAGCTGAGTTATAAAGAAAGAATTCATCGAGTAACTTTATGCTGTGAATGTGTGTGATGATGCATTTAGGCTACACCTGTGCATTCGGCAGAGACATTTAACCAAAGCAGCTTAGGCACACCACATCTACATTTTCAATTCATGCATTTTCTACACGAATCAGAGGTGTATAGTCCAGGGGTCAGAAAGTAGAAGTCCTGCCATATTTTTCATTCCACCCATTGAAGCAGTGTCAGAGTTAATGAGATAAATAAGTGATTAATTGAGTGATGATTGAGCATTATTGAAGACACCTGATGATAACAAGCAGAATCACCAAAGGACAAAATCACAATTTTTAAGCCACCATCATGGAGATGAGTGTTTGCTTTAGTTGGGCTCTTGACCCTTGACTTTTTAATGTTAGATTTTATTTGGGCTGCTGTGACTGAGTTGTAACAGCCAGACAAGCAAAGAGAAAAAATGGTCAGGTGGTGTTGGTTATGTTTTCACATAATCATTATTTGATCTGAATCACTGAACTCATTTAGAGCCCAATCTCTGAGTTAGATTTACATTATTGATTACAGCAGCACTGTGATTCTACAGCACAAGATCAGCTTTTACAATACAATCTGAATGATTTCTTAAAAGTTCTGATTAAAAAAAAAAAAAAAAAAAAAAAAAATCACTTTCATTTAGAGCAGTGTTTCTCAACCCCAACACTGCACAACTTGAAAGTCTTCTCTGTCTGACACACTTATTTCAGATAGCGGAGTTTCTTTTAATTGGCTGATGAGTTGAACCAGGTATATTTAATTAGGGAGAAAGACAAAACCTGCAGTGTTTGGGATCCTTCAGGACCAGGGATGAGAAATACTGATTTAGAGACACAGACATCAAGAATCATCCTGTGAATCTCAACAGTGGTGGCCATCATAAAGCATGTTGCAATGCATTCTGGGAGCCACCAATCAAAATTCACCCATGGCTCCCATCATGCATACTGCATGAATAAATTATGAGCTGAATTGTCTTAGTAATTTCCTTTATTGTCACTATTTTATTTTTGTCTGTTTTATGTGACTTTTACTTTTTAGTAGCTTGTTTTCTAAATTCAGAGTTGATCTGTTGATCAGAATATGTTGCTTGTCACCGTTGTTGAGATTCACAGGCTGATTTTTGATGTCTGTGTGTGTCTAAGAGAAAGATTTTTTTTTTATTTATTCAGAACAGCTCTTAAAAATACCTTTGAATTAAATAGAAAAGCTGATCTTCTGCTATTATCAATAATGTAAATCTAACTCAGAGATTGGGCTCTAAAGGAGCTTAAGACAGATAAAGATTATGTGAAAAGATAACAAACAACACCTGATCATCCTTTCTCTTTGCTTGGCTGTTATAACTCAGTTACAGCAGCCCCAACGTAATCTAATATTAAAAAGTCAAGGGTCAAGAGCCCAACTAAAGCAAACACTCAACTCCATGATGTTCTCCTTTGATTCTGCTTAACAGCAGATCATCTTCCTGACACAATGAATGTGTCAAAATGAACACAAGTCATCCACCGATGAAGAAAGAGGCACAAACTTGCTTAACGGCTTGCGGAGTGACGTAGCAGCAATGTGATTGGATGATATTTAAGACATGTTGTGTTGGACACAGTGTTGTTTCTCTCTCTCTCTCTCTCTCTCTACACATGATCAACTTAAATTGACACAAAAATGTTATTAATTAACACATCCTTTTTGAGAGTGCTCTAATGCAAAGAACATATCTTTCCAGGTTTCTCAGGACAGGAAACTGCTGATTGTGTGAACGCTTTTTACTTATTTTGTTTTTGCTTTTTTTCAGTTTGTTTCATATGTAGCAACCCGGAAATACAAATGTATAAATATTTGTCATGCCAAATAAATCACTGTACAATTGAACAGAAAACTGAATATTACCAACCAAACCGAAATACATAAATCATGTATAAGCCTCAATTTTAATTGAGGGGGTAATCAAAATAGAAATAAACTATTACTTGTATGAATAACTGCACTTGATTAGAAACATTTTTTTTCTGGTATATTCAGTTTATTTAAAACGAAACAGTGAAAATATACATGTCATAAAAAAGCTCATGAGAATAAAGTGCAACAGCAAACAGTGACAGACCCATTTTAAACAGCCTTAGTTCTGGCGTATTTTACCTGTTTATTTTCTCCATATGGAATTCACTAACAGAGCCATTAACCAAACTCCAATATGAAGCACAGCATTACAAACTTTATGCTCCCCTCCATAATGCAACATTTGCCATAATTCTATGATTGATTTCTTTAGTATTATATGTAGTTCTTAATATGGAATTTGTCAATCAAATGGGTTTTGTTACTGATGTTTTGTTACTGACTGAAGGCTTCAGAAGAACCTTAAATTCAGATACCACAGTGAGTATGTCTGAAAGGTTTATACAGAATCATTGAATAACTATTCACTATGGAGAAAATAAAGAAGACTTTAACTTCCAGAATCTGTGCTGCCATACAAGTTTCAATGTTTTTAATAAACATTACAGATATTATAGCTGTTTTCTTTTCTCAAAGACTGGAAAATAATGTACACTGAGAATCAATGAAAGTTATAAACAATGACATTTCATCAGAGGTGGGTAATCCAGGGGTCAAAGAGTAAAAGTCCTGCCATATTTTTATTCCATCCACTGAAGCATTAATGAGATAAATAAGTGATTAATTGAGTGATGATTGAGCATTATTGAAGACACCTGATGATAACAAGCAGAATCACCAAAGGAGAAAATCACAATTTTTAAGTTACCATCATCGAGGTCAGGGTTTGTTTTAGTTGAGCTCTTGATCCTTGACTCTTTTATTAGAGATTTGTTTGGGCAGTTTTAACTGCATTAAAACCAACCAGACAAGCAAAATTAAAAGATGATCAGGTGTTGTTATTATTTGCTCTGAATCTCTGAGTTAGATTTACATTATTGATTACAGCAGCACTGTGATTCTACAGAAGATCAGCTTTATCAATACAATTTTTTGTTTTAGAGTTCTGATTAAAAAAACAAAAAACAGCTCATTTAAACACACAGACATCAAGAATCATCCTGTGAATCTCAACAGTGGTGGCCATCATAAAGCATGTTGCAATGCATTCTGGGTGCCACCAATCAAAATTCATCCATGGCTCCCATCATGCATTGCTGCATGAATAAATTATGAGCTGAATTGTCTTAGTAATTTTCTTTATTCTCACTATTTAAATTTTGCTGTTTTTCTGTGTCTTTTTAGTAGCTTGTTTTCTAATGTTCAGAGTTGATCTGTTGATCAGAATATGTTGCTTGTCACCGTTGTTGAGATTCACGGGCTGATTCTTGATGTCTGTGTGTGCCTAAAATACATATTTTTTTGTGATAAGGACAACTTTTTTTTAAGAAAAATTCTGTATTGATAAAGTTGATCTTGTGCTGCAGAATCACAGTGCTGCTGTAATCAATAATGTAAATCCAACTCAGAGATTGGGCTCTAAATGAGTTCAGTGATTCAGATCAAATAATGATTATGTAAAAACATAACCAACACCACCTGATCATCTTTTAACTTTGATTGTCTGGTTGGTTTTAATGCAGTTAAAATTGCCCAAACAAAATCTAATATTAAACAGTCAAGGATCAAGAGCTCAACTAAAACAAACCCTGACCTCGATGATGGTAACTTAAAAATTGTGATTTTCTCCTTTGGTGATTCTGCTTGTTATCATCAGGTGTCTTCAATAATGCTCAATCATCACTCAATTAATCACTTATTTATCTCATTAATGCTTCAGTGGGTGGAATAAAAATATGGCAGGACTTTTACTCTTTGACCCCTGGATTACCCACCTCTGCATTTCATCCAGTAAAAACAATTATAAAAAAGCACTTAATACACTACACTGTTAGACCTTGCCGGGCTTTTTTACAGTAAAATACTGCAACACTGTTGCCAGTAATTTACTGTTGATTGTACAGTTATTTACTGTAATCTACAGTATGTTACTGTAAAGATACCATGAACTAAATTTAAATTTGTGTTACCTCATTTCATTTGCAGAAACACATTATTACACTTATTACTGACCAGTTTAACTTTCTTTCTACAGAAGATCTTATTGAGAATTAACAAAAGTTTAGATGTTGATATTTTATTGAAAATGTTTGGTTTGATGTTACCATCAAGGAGATCAGCGTTTGCTTTAGTTGAGCTCTTGACCCTTGACTTTTTATACATCAGTTTTTGTTTTTTTGTTTTTTCTCTGGCTGCTTAAACTATTTTTGTAAGTCACATTTGTTGTGGAGAAACAAATGTGGAGAAAAAAAAAATCATTGAGTGCTGGTAGTTATATGTTGGTGAAGACATAACCATCACATAGTCTCTTGTACTATGTACTATTGTACTATGCATTAAACTTTTGGATGTCACCATTGTTGAGATTCATATTCTGATTGTTATGCAGGAGCTCAAAATATTTGATGCATTATAAGACTTATATATTCTCCTAAATAACCGATTACTGAAACGTTCTTACGCGGTTGAATCACAGATATAGTACAATCAATAAAAATAAAATACCCATTAAAACAAAGACTAAACACAGAAAGAGATCAGTGAATTAAACAAGTCCCAGATGATTACAGCATCATCACAACAGCCAAACACCTGATCAACTTCATATTGGCTTTTTCCTGCCATAACAAATGTGTTTTATAAACACTCAGTTACAGCAGCCAGAGAAAGTTAAATGTTAAAGAGTCAAGAGCCCAACTAAAGCAGACACTGGTCACCACGATGGTGACTACAAACTTCAATACATTTTTAATTTCAATAAAACATCAACATCCAAATCTGTTAATTCTCAACAAGAACTTCTGTACATGTATGAAAGAAATAATGTCAAACTGGTTTGTGAACTGGTTTCACACTCAGTTGTAGTTCTTGTGTTTCTGCTCGTCTCTTCACTTTTTTCTGGTCTTGTTTCTCTCTCCTTCAGTGATTCTGCTCATCAGGTGTTCATCAGTGTCTGAATTCACTCACTTCTTTTCATTCACTCTGTCAAGTGTACTATATTAGTGAACTAATGTAGGGAATAGTGAATGAGGGTATAGGGTGTGATTTGAACACAGCCTCTGAGTGTCGACTTTGAGCGATGTTAACTCACAGTATATTCCTGTAGGCTATTTTCTCGAAGATGACAAATATTACCCAGAATGCATTGTTTTCTACAGTATATTACTGTTTTAATGGAAAATGGTTTGTTACTGTCAGAATTTGGCCGTTTTTTTCTACAGCAAGGTCTAACAGTGTAGTGCACTGCATAAAAGCATTTGCTAAAATATTAAATGCACTGCAGGTTTATAAGATACAAATATCAAATATCAGTACTTTTTTTATTTGTACTATCAAATACCTGATCAATAAGCTTATTCTTAATTTCCTTGCTTTTAACACCCAGCTAGAAAATATGAGCTTCACAATTAATATCTGTGTTTCCAGTATAGGTAAGGATAAGTGCTACATTATTAAGCGTTTCATCATGTTTCCAGCTCATTTTCCTATTATTTCATTTAATGGGAACAATGTTGCAGAAGCTGTTGCGATCTCAGATTCTATGACCTCCGTCTGTAAGAAAATCTCCCTTTGTAAGAGAACAACAAATCACAGAATGTTAATGAGAAAAATAAACAGCTACAGAAATGAGCACATCTGTAATTAATCAGTGAATTAGATTTGAAATGTTTAGTTCTTATCAGGCAGATTTTGTTACTACCAAGACAAACTACAGTAGAGCAGTATCTTACCTTTTTGATGGACTTTCTTCAGGAACTCCTTGTTTTTTCCCCATGACTGCTTTGAAAAACAAACCACACACATAATGAAACACTAATTTTGCACAATAAAGATGTTTTCCTCTGTAAGTGATACTTGCCATTTCTCAAGATCTTGCGGCGAGAGTAAATCACAGCAGCAGCTGCAGGCACCAGCAGCAGAACAGTAAAAACTATTCCTGCTACAGCACCTGAAGACAGACCTGAATCTGAAAGAGATGAAGAGAAACGGTCATTAGTGCAAATATACCTGTCAGACTGATCTATAACATCACACAATAAGGTAACAGACGGCCTGAGAGAGTAAATCTAAATCTGATTGTGAAGGTGAACACTTTCATTCAGTGAAGTCAAAAGTACCGCTTCATCGTTGACAAGTCATTGAGCAACTAACATAAAGAGATGTGACAAGACCCTCTTTCTTTATATTCCAATGTAAAGGTGTTTTCACTGCCAAATGCCTGAATGACGATTACACTCACCAATGACAGTAACATCGAAGCTCTTTACACTGCTGATGCTGCGGCGACGACGACGACTGCTGCTGCTGTTGATCTTCAGTTGATATTCTCCAGAGTCTGTGTTTCTGGTGTTTGTGATGGTCAGAGATCCAGTCTGATGATCCAGCTTCAGTCTGTCTCTGAATCTCTCATCACACTGATCATCTGTACAGATCTTACTCTGATCTCCAGTGATTTTAGCGATGAGAATGTGATGAAAATACCACGTCATCGAATCATTCAGATTTTTTATTACATCAGGATCTAAAGTGAGAGATTCTCCCTCCTTCACTGACTTTCTCTTCACTTCATCTCGTTCAGCAGCAGAAACACCTGAAACACAAACCAACAGAGCTTAAAGGATATTTTGGGGGAAAGAAACTCCATAACAAGAAAACGGAAAATACATGTAATTGTGCGTATTACATTATAAGTTCTTTCTTGAATTTCACTCTGTAAAGCAATTTGGCCATTTGTCCAATTAGGAATAAATATGGCATTTATTTTCTGGGGAAAAGTTGAAATGACAGACTTCCACTCCAAGATGGGCGGTTGATCATGCTCATTCCCCAAAATGGCTTAATTATCATAAAGAAGAAAGTCGATGTTTTAGTTGTTGTTTCTGTATCATTTGGGATGATCACATTCTGACTTAATGGACATCAACTGTAGAATGGGAAAAGTTGAGGGACCCTGCAGGTTAAGTGTATTTGGTGTATTGTCCGAGGGGACGGCTCCGAGCTCTGTATTTTGGCCCAAACCCCGAGTCCCAGAGATTTCTGGCTGTGGTAGGAACCAGATAAGAGTGAGGGGAATATAGGTGAGTCAACTGCTTATCTACATAGGCTTCCTCTCATGCTGATTGGAATGACGTTTTGAATGTGTTCCTCAAGAACATTGTTAATGAAACATCATAAAATGAAAAAGCAGTTCTAATTGTAATTGCTATAAAAAAACAATGATATGATATTATGTGATTAAACTTACTAAACCTGCATTTAAACATTCATTAAATGATGACTCACCACGAACTGTAACACTGAAGATCTTTTCACAGTCGCTGTCGCTGTTGCTGATCAGTAGTGTATAATCTCCAGCATCTGAGTTTGTGATGTTAGTGATGGTCAGAGATCCAGTCTGATGATCCAGCTTCAGCCTGTCTCTGAATCTCTCAGTTCCTTCATTACACTGAACATCTGTACAGGCTTTACTGGGATCTCCATTGATTTGAGCGATGCGAGTTTCATCAAAATACCATTTAATTCTGTCTTCTTGTTTTTTTTCAACACCAGTGTGTAGAGTGACTGAATCTCCCTCCTTCACAGACACTACATCTGTATCAACACCAGATGAACAAATGAAAGAATGTCAATCTTTTCAGTTCAGATCATAAAAATTGAGGGGACAAAAAATGCCTGGATTTAAAATATAATACATGCAAAGACACACCATAAAATTTGCATATTCACTCAGGCAAACATTCATCATTCTCATTCATTCATTAGAAAATTCTACCAGTTTTTCGTGGGAACTCAAAGTTTCTTAAAGGAATGCAGTTTCTTGTTATGTCATTAATTGTCACACAACTCTAGCAAAGATTAATCTACGTATGTTTAATTTATACAGTGAATCCTATGCATTCAGTGTAATTACAATTATATTTATAGCTATTTATTATTACATTTCTGTACTTGAATGCTACTGTTAGACTTAACTATTAGTAACATGGTCTGTTGTATTTATCTGTTTTATTTTGTGAAGTCTTATTTTTACTGTCTGTTTATTTGTCTTTAATAATGTTTGAATTGTATAAGTCAAGAGTTTTTGCTGTGCTATCAAAGTACTTAGAGTGTTTAAGTAATAAATGAGAAGAAAGGTTACATTTGTCTTAAACATTTTTATTTGAATTTTATTTCATTCAGCATTTGAATGGAAACTGTAATTTGATCTGAACCGCAAGTTTTGTGATCTGTTGCACCACATTTATGGCATTTCTCGGTTCTGCACGGGTCTGGGGCCAACTGTCAAAATAATAGACGGGTCCGCGTCAGTTCTGTGTAGCACATTTTTGGACCCGTGAAGACCTCTAGCCTCAGGATCTCTCTTCTCTGTTAAAACTATCAGCTTGCCAATGAAAAGACAATTTAGATTTAATACTGTTCTGAAGCAGCTACAGGTAAAGAGAAAAGCAGCACTAATTGTAACTGCTTCAAAAAACAAATAAATGATGTGATATTATGTGATTAAACACATAAAACCTGCTTTTAAACATTCATTAAATGACACTCACCATGAACAGAAACACTGAAGATCTTTTCACGGTCGCTGTCGCCGCTGGTGATCCATAGTTTATAGAGTCCAGCATCTGTGTTTCTGGTGTTCATGATGGTCAGAGATCCAGTCTGATGATCCAGCTTCAGTCTCCCTCTGAATCTCTCAGTACCTTCATTACACTGAACATCTGTACAGGTCTTACTGGGATCTCCATTGATTTGAGCGATGCGGATGTCATTAAAATACCATTTAATTCTGTCATGTTGGGTTTTTTCAACACCAGTGATTAGAGTGACTGAATCTCCCTCCATCACAAACACTGACTCTTCTGTATCAACACCAGATGTGCCTAAAAAAATGAACAAATGAAAGAATGTTAATCTTTTCACTTCAGATCATAAACATTGTGGGGTAAAAAAAAAAAGCCTGGATTTAAAATATAATAACACATGCAAAGATACAGCATAAGATATGCACATTCACTCAGACAAACATTCATCATTCTCATTCATTCATTAGAAAGTTCTGTCACAAAGTCAGTGATTCATTTTTTGTTTAGTGCTTTAAAATCTCATGTCAACTATTACCATTATAAATTTATCGACAGGCTGCTTCATTATTAGAAAAATGCACCTCATGTGTGCATTATTTTAAATGGCCCATTATAAATTTTTCCTCCTTGGTCATCACACCTCAAGACATTATTATAATTTTATTTTAAGTATCTATTCCAAAACACCATTTTAGTGCTATTGATAGCGCACTAATCCAGTTATTGGAGAGTGATATTGATTAAGCATGTGTGAGTCTGTGTACTAAAAATTGTGATTTAGATGTGTGACTGTTTTATTAATAAAGTCGCAGACCAGCACTGACAAGAAGTTTCTATACGCATGAAAGTTTTTGCGTGTCTGTACTGTATGTATGTCATCCGAGGATGCAACGTAGGTAATTTCCAAACAACAGGTTTATTTACAGGTTTTGTCAGACAAGCGATGTAGGAAAGTAAGTAACTGAGAATTGGGTAGTTGCAGTAGAAATGCCATTGGATAATCTTATCTGGTACAGATGCTGGGAGTTGGAGGTGGTGGACCGGATGACTGAAGTGTATGGCAGATGACTGAAGAAGGGTGTAGAGAATCGCACAGGTAAATGTCGCTCAAGGGTGCATTTCCCAAAAGCAGAGGTGGGTAATCCAGGGGTCAAAGAGTAAAAGTCCTGCCATATTAATGAGATAAATAAGTGATTAATTAAGTGATGATTGAGCATTATTGAAGACACCTGATGATAACAAGCAGAATCACCAAAGGAGAAAATCACAATTTTTAAGTTACCATCATCGAGGTCAGGGTTTGCTTTAGTTGAGCTCTTGAGCTCTCTTTAATATTAGATTTTGTTTGGGCAGTTTTAACTGCATTAAAGCCAACCAGACAAGCAAAGTTAAAAGATGATCAGGTGTTGTTGGTTATGTTTTCACATAATCATTATTTGATCTGAATCACTGAACTCATTTAGAGCCCAATCTCTGAGTTAGATTTACATTATTGATTACAGCAGCACTGTGATCCTACATCCAATGCTTCAGTGGGTGGAATAAAAATATGGCAGGACTTTTACTCTTTGACCCCTGGATTACCCACCTCTGCCCAAAAGTATTGTTAGCTATGGTCATAAGTCCCATTGAACTCTATTGGTAACGATGGAACTTGTGACCATAGTTCACTTTGGGAAACACACCCCAGGTAATTAGTCAGGTATGTAGGTTTGAACAATGAGATCAGACATCAGTCTCATGGTGACTGGTGACAGGTGTTGATGGTGAACTCTGGTGATTGGGAACAAGTGTGTGGACTGTAGAGGTCTGGTGCTGTGGATGCTGTTGACTCTGGCTGCGTTTACACTTGGCATTAACATGCAACCTTCATCTGGATGTTGTCCACATACACATTAAAAAGACAAGTGTAAATGCATTTGTGATCAAAATGCTATCCGATCAACGTGTCCTAGTCGAGGACGCATTGTGATCGGATCTCAGTGTAATGTAAACACAATACAGCCATCATATCTATGTTCAGAGGGTGACGTCATGTAAATCCCCACCCAGTCTCTCTGCGTGGCTGTCAGAAAATAAAGAACAGACGCAGTTTTGACAAGAAATTAAAATTTACAATAAACGTCAATCTTTAAAATAGTTTATTTAGACTTGGTACCGTGTGCCATTTTTCATTTTAATTGTGCAACATTATCTAAATAAGGCGATCGAGGCTTGATTATACTTTTGTTGAATAAATCTCAAAAATTCTGTGCTGTGTGTACTGCATTGATAGAGGCTAAAGTGGAAGTTGTTATTTGAAGCTCCTGCCTTTTGAACGTGCCTAATATTGGCAGGAACAGAAATTCGATCAGTTATCCAGATACAGAGGCCACTTAATATGAACAAATGTAAATGCACTGTGTCCTGATTGGCAAATGATACTAAAACTAAAAGCACAATAATTAACATGATAATAAACCGCTGGCTGACTTTTCCATTTGTTGACATGACATGGTTAGATTCAGATATTAAATAATGAAAATATCATATTTAAAAATATATTATTAATAATTTCATAATAAGATATTTGTCACTGTAAAGACATTAAATTATTCTGGGTTCTCCTTCAAAGAGTGTAAATAAAACTTTCAGAATCTTTACTTTGTAAAATATTTTAACAGTATAGTTATTGAACAAAAATCAATTCTTTTACTGATCAAATAAACAATAGTACAAACTTTGCTGTATTGATTGTTTTGAACAAGTATTCACTTACTATTAAACTTATTTAGCTGAAGTAAGCCCCTTCTCCACCATATATATTTAGTATATACAGTATGATCTTTTATAATTTTCTCCACAAAATGTGTTGCTCCATTAAGTAATGAATAATGTACATCCAGCCGGTTGTTATCACAGAATAAACTCCAACCAAACTAACAGAATTTTGTTAGCTGGGGACAGGGTGATCAGGACTCTGAAGTGAATCAGTCTTGCATCACTCTGAAGCTAAATAATTAAATATCATTCATGAAATATTATTCATAGTAAAATATTTTTATTAGCACTTTAAGCGCAAAGCTTATATGGAGAAAGCAATTGCTAACAAGTGGAAAGTTCAAACTAGACAGACATTAAAGGGACCCAGTCATACCACTTATTATTACACAGCATTTCAAAACATAAATAGTTATGGGGATAAGAGATAATGATTGAGATGAAACTGTAATGAATCGACAAGAAGGTACAATTTAAAACAGTGTACAAACAATCGTCTTAAAATGGCAGCAGCTACGTTTGTATGAAACAAGAGAGCAAGTCTGCGATACCGGATGACAAAATTAAATAACTGTACACAAAATATGATTTGAGTTTTAAAATTTTACTTGCTCAGCAAACGCAAATCTTCCACAAGGAGAAAATAGCACAAGTACATCCCATAGACGTCTATTTCATTTACATCTGCAAGATGTATTTAGAGTGTTTTCTCCTCCACAATACGTCTTTAAGATGTTTATGTTAAGATGTCATATAGATCTTTAGAAGATATCGTTAAGATATTTAAGATTCAGAATGTGTGAAAAGTTGCTTTTTCTAAGAGTTTATCAGATGATTTCACAGCAGATGCTTTATCGATCTTTAACAGACATCTTACCATACTTGTGAGTACCTGTGAGTACCTACTTTTTACTGTACCTGTTGGTTTTTACTGTACCTGTCGGTTTTTAGTTTGACGCACTACAGAGTAGTGTGCAAGGTGGAGATGGTTCTACTACAAGGTATGGACTTGATATTTGTGTGCTGTGAACTTTAAAGAATGACACCACAGAGCTAACTGGAATCAATGTTTATTCATTGGAGCACAATAAAAAAAGACACTGTTTGCATTTTACATCCGTCTTATGGACGGTAACGCATCAGATGCTTGCTCACTCCTACTACCAATACCAGCGGCTTAATGGAAAGACACTAGCAAATTCAAAGTATTGTTTCTCTAAACTTGTGATTTATCATCCAAAGTAGCCTATGTAACATTAATAAAAACAACCTGTCTTTTTAATGAAATAATGATACAAGCTCAGAGATTTTTTTAGAATCGGTTGATGTCTTGGTGAAGAAAAAAATATGAGATGCAGGAAAAATGATCTTTTTGTCAAAGCTTTTGCATTCTCTCGCAAATTCAATTTATTCTTTTAAAACAGTATAGATGATTACTTTGGGGTAATGCAACTGTTTCACATATTCAGAAACATGAATTGTATGTCAGGCGCCACACCACACAAAAACTAAGTATGTAAGGGCGTTTGCTCTGTACATAGTCCTCATGCCACGACTTGGCAATCCTAA
This sequence comes from Culter alburnus, assembly GCA_028476615.1. Classification (NCBI taxonomy): domain Eukaryota; kingdom Metazoa; phylum Chordata; class Actinopteri; order Cypriniformes; family Xenocyprididae; genus Culter; species Culter alburnus. The sequence goes on from JAOTNS010003810.1 coordinate 22,736, forward strand.
AAAATTATTTTTAGATCCACCCTGCTGTTCAAAACAAAATAACCCAAGTACAGGTTTCTGCAAGACATTAACGATTGATGGGCGAGGCCATTAACAGAGGTGTGTTTTTGAGAGCGTTACCTGATTTGCCAACATTTGAGTGTGAGAAGGGTTTAGGGGTGGGGTCGTATGAAGGGGATCATTTTCATTGCATGATATAGTCTATAAACCACCAGTTTGAAAACACCCCAAAATACAGAAACGCCCACTTTTGTTCCGCAGCACCTCGTACTCAAATAACCTCCCAACGACATTTTTAACCATAAAGGATATCCCCTCTCCCCGGAAAACACAATTTCTACCGAGGGGGCTCCAGACTCCAAACACATTGCATTTTAAATTCATTTTCGAGTTAAAACAGCAATAGCCTACTTAAGAAACATTTAATTTCTTTCGAGTGTAAAGTTTAGAGCTGGTGCGAAATGAAACTGCGTCACGTGCATCGTCCTAAATAAAGATTATAGCCTAAATATTACATGGTTTACCAAGCACAACACACAATGCGAGCAAAATAAATGTAATTAAATACATTTACGTCGAGTATAAGCTATTAGAGCTGGCACCAAATGAAACTGAGTCACGTTCTTTGTTCGTTATATCGACCGAATGAGAGAGACTGTAACAAATACCTTGTAGAGTAAAACAGTAAAGCCTTACCTTGGTAGAGTAAAAATGAACCGGCTGAGAGGAAAATGAAGAGAACACCCATTTCTCACCGATTTTCATAAGGCAAAAATGCGCTCAGATTCTGCGAAATAATGGCGCCTCGATCTCTCTTCCGCCTTAATGCCAGTTCAGCTGAAAGTGAAAGTACTTAACCCAAGCATTTGGGTCCTCCCTAACTTGGCGCCGACACGAACACATTGTTATACATACAAAACCTCGTTATCCTGTTCAGTCTGTAAAATAATTCAGTGTGTAAATATTATTATAGCATTAGTGTACTATATAGCTTCGTCAACTACAATAGCGTTTGATTTTTCAATAAAAACAACAACAACATTGTTCTGAACTAATAATTAATATAATTGTTTGGTTTTGGATATTATGTAAGCTACATAGCATTTGCTTTAGACATTTGCATTTATCATTTATGTGTGTGAAAGAAACTGAACGTTCAGATCCTGGGAAGCTCCTCAAACACTCAAAGTCGAAAACAATGCTGCAGTAGGCCAGATGCATCGCGCAGTTCATATTTCGGAACACTACTTAAAGCCTTTATATATATGCCTATAATGCATTATAAAGGTATTTTAATGCCTTGTAATGCACCTTATAATAATCTCATGAATAATTGTAACCGCAGTTACAGTATTATCTATGCTGATGATTGTGTGAGTGTTTAAAGGGGCTCTATGTAGGAATGACACCCAGTGTTCAAAATAAGTACTGCAGTCCAAATTCAAAATATTGTTTGGCCCGCCCCGCCCCCTCGTTCAAAGACGCGAGTTGCCAGTAACAATAGGTAGCGCAATTCACAATGAAAGATGAGGAGACTTAAACACTATAAGCTGATGAGTTGATTTATCTGTTTTAATATGCTGTTGTTCATAGATATTTAGATGGATTCAGAGGCTTTTTAGGTCAGGTAGAATCTGCGATTCTCTGACCCAGTTTGTTGGTTTCCATGGCTACAATACGATGTGTTTTCCGCCAACTGGCAACCTGTGATGTCGAAATACTATCAACTGGGAGCACGCGGTTTCGCACAGACCAAAACAAATTCCGACACGGAATGCACATTTCAAAGTAGAATATCTGACTGCAGCATTGTTTTTCTGATAAACAAGTAGGTGAACTTAGCATGTTTCCTAAATATCTGCAAACATATTGGGGTATTTTTATGCTTCATTAAAGTAAAAATCTTACATAGCCCCTTTAATGATCCGAGCTCTCGTTCGCAGCGATGTATCTTCGCGTTCAGTGTAGACAGCTTTTAGCTATTGCAGCGCGACAACAGTCCCATAATGTAGGGTGTCAAATCCAAACTTAGCATGGGCCATGCCGAGGGTTGTGAATAAAATCAGGGGCCAGACATATATTTAGAGGATTTTTTCATTTATTGAGGAAATATAAGTGTAGGCCTATTAATAATGGTATAAAACCCTCACAATTCATTAAACCACATTTATCAAAACAATGAGGTTTGGGTTGTAATTTTAATTTTGAGTTGTTTTGTATTTTTTGGTTTGACTGTATAAATAATAATATAGACAACAAATGGCATCTAATATTGTATTATTTGGCTTATTTTGGTAGCTCTTTCTTTAAAAAGACAACTTTAACATGAAAGGGCATGCACTTGGCATAATGCCAACTGTCAGTTAAGCAAAACAGTAACAATTCATGGATTTTAGGAAAAACTGTTTGACAACATTCAACAAATGGTATACTAGCCTATTATAGATAAATATAGTTAACAAATATCTGAAATTGAATTTGAAAGGAATCATGCACCAGGCTAATGCCAAACAAAAGCAAATTAGGCTTTTTTTAAACTCTTACCAGACACTCTGCACTATTGGCTCTTTTTTTAGACAATGTACTAGCCACATTTTAAAGTAGGATAGCATTTATGTTGTTTACAGTTATTGCCATGTTCTCTGATAAAATTAGCGAGTTAAGTGAACTGCAACACAGCACCACCCGTGTCGTTTTCGCACAAACGAAACCTGTATCAATCAGCCTGGAGGCGTGTCATTGTGAGCAGAGATAGAGTAAACAGCTTTTGTGTGGAGATTGTCTGCAAGCTATCACTAGTCAGCTAAACAACTGTATTTAAACACACAATACACCACTGCATTATCTTTTGAACCACTATAATGAATACAGTGTATAGTGAATTGAAAAATTAATTTATGAATTCACTACGTTTGTGTTGTTTACATGTTGTTGTCACACAAATCCGAAGTTTGTGTCGATTTGGAAGAGTATTTTGGCACAGAAATACTCAGTCATACGCCCACCCGCCCATCTTTAAAATATTCATGTTTTTCTTCACACTAAGAAAAAAGAAGAAGAAGAAAAGAACTGAACTGTTAACTAAATTCACTAAAAGGTTCTCTGTGAACCCCAAAATAATCTTTCTGTGAATCACTGTGAAAACCACCCTTTGAAACCTTTTCATTTAAGAGTAGCAGGACAGGAAAAACACTCCACATACAACCACATACACTAAATTCACAGCTGTTTGTTCCACTCAAAACATCATGTCTGAAGAAATGAAACCACAGCAGTTTCAGTTTGACTAGAAGCGCAATTGCTTAATAGTCTCATAGTGCACACTTTAGTAAAACTGATAAAATGCGAGGATGGCCAGGCAATCAAATTATTATTATTATTATTATTTTAAATCAATCAGCTTTATTTTACCATAAAATGATATCCTTTTATATATTTACAGAGCCAAGCAATTACCTTTCAAAAACAGCAATGTTACGCAAAATGAGTAATGTACCTATTCTGCCATTAAGTTAAAGTCTTCATACAGTTTGATATATTAGACATTATATTATATAACTATAAACACAATGTGTTCAGAGAGTGTGTGCGTAACTATAGGAGGGGCAAACTCTGTCGGGGGAGGATTCAGAGCCACACTTCAGATTAACTGGTGGAGTGTTTTTGGTGGCTAGTGGTACTAGTTCGGACACTTAAAGAAATGTTTTATTTGTTTGTTTTGTTCTGTTGGCATCTGAATGGTAAGTTATAAAATAATTTTTTATAGCTTCATTTTATTCGTTTCAGAGCAATAAGCTAATGTTCAAATTACACTATTTTTATGAGGCATTATGTGCAGTCTACTTAGGATTCATGGTTTCTGTTTGTGATCTCTATTGGGCTGCACCACAGAATCAAGAGATTTTTAAATTGTTGTTTCCAGGCTCGAAAATACAAGGACAGAATTTTTCATTAGTTTCTATGACTTTTAATAATTTAGATTAAAACTCATTGAAAATAATGAATTTTCTAAATTGATTGTAAAAGAGGTTCAGAAAACAACTAGAAAAGTCATGTAAATTCATTGGTCAAAAAGCAGGGGGACCAGGAGTGGAGATTCAGTGAGCTTTATTTCTCATATAAATACAATTCATGAAAGTAAGCGGCAGAATAACTTAACAAGTTAATTAGAGCTTGAAAGTACAACTTCACAAATTATTTTAGTCTAAAAGCAAATAAAACACCATGAAAAAACTGGTTCAAACACACAAACTGGTTAGCCTTCATTTTGTTTTGTGATTCTGCTGCTGTTCTTCAATTCACAATTTATACTTAATCTGTATAAAATCGTCTGTTCTCCAGTGTTTTGGTGATTCCGTGTCAGTGATGGAGGGAGATTCTGTCACTTTATACACTATCTCTGAAATACATGAAGATGACGACATACTGTGGAAAATATGGAGCTGAAAAGTCTCCGATAGCTCAAATTAATAGAGCTGCTGGAATCTCTCCACATTGAGTCTTGATGGGAGATTCAGAGACAGACTGAAGCTGGACGATCCAAACTGGATCTCTGACCATCACAAACATCAAACTGAACATGCTGGAGTTATAACTGAGATAAGAGGAGCGAACTGACAGCAAAAAACATTCAGTGTTCTGTCTATGGTGAGTATAGGTCATCTGTCTCATCTTTGAATATTCTTATTTAATTTTTTTATATAAAGCACTCCTGAGATCCACACTTAAACACATTGAATGAAATATTGATGTCGATTATATTTATCCAGATTGTTTATTCTCAATGTTTTTCAGCTCGTCTGCCTCTTTCCTGTCATCAGCAGAGACTCTTCACAATGTCATAATCTTCAGCAAGTGTTATTGTTTGTTCACTTGGAATGTGGTCATGTGACTCTCTCCTGGTACAAAGGAAACAGTTATTGTCCAGCATCAGTGTGTCTGATCTCAGCATCAGTCTCTCTCTCTCCTACCTCTGGAGGTGGAATATCAGGATAAAAACACCTACAGCTGTTGTGCTGAACAATCCCATCAGCAACCAGACTCACATCTGGACATCACTCACCTCTGTCACACATGTGCAGGTACGACAGAGCTGATATATGTGATATTTACCAACCTGATCTGTCATTGTTGTACATCAGACACATTCAGTCACATAATGACCGTCTCTTTTCCTCTCCTTCAGTTACTCCAGTCTCATGTCTCTGATAGTGTTGATCTCTGCTGCTGCTGCTGATCTCTGTTGATTTTTGTCGTGATCTGCTGCATCTGCAGGGCGACTCAGAAAAATTGACAGAGAAGGTAAGAAAAATGTATCGCTTTGACAAGTATTAAAACCAAAAACTATACTTCAAAAATACACTCTAGATATATATTGTTTAGTCCTAATTATCATTTAAATGTAGTTTTTCCTCATAACTGTTTGTGCTTTACATACTTTACTGTTCTCATTCACAAAAAATAGGTTCTGCATTTCTAATGCACTGAAAAGGTGAACACAAATGTAGATCTGCTTCAATTTAATAAGAAATGAAATTTCTCCACACTTTATGACATATAAAGTTGCAGTCCTCAGCTGGTTGTCAAATTAACTTTTTTATGTGAATGTTGTTTACTTGTTGAGCTTCAATTGTTCATTACACATAAAAAAAATGCAAATTACTTCAAACATTCCTCAGGTTTTTTTACAAATTGTCTTTTCTAACTATACCTGATAAATTAACATATCTTAACTTAAATGTTTTCTATGCTCTGCTAGAGACTTTTGTTGATTGTCATTGTTGAGTTAATGTATGTATTATTATAGATGAAACAGTTCAGTCTCATGATGAAGAGATCACTTACGCTGATCCAATATTCTACCAAAGAAAAGCACGGAAATCGGTAAGATCAATTATTTCTAATTTATGTTCAGCAGCTCTGTATTATTTCAGCAGTGAGTCAGACCTGCTTTTATGCTGGAGCAGATGCCACTGCTCCGGGTGTGTGTTCACGGTGTGTGTGTTCACTGCTGTGTGTGTGCACTTGGATGGGTTAAATGCAGAGCACAAATTCCGAGTATGGGTCACCATACTTGGCCACATGTCACTTCACTTTTATACTGGCAGCATTTCTCACAGCAAATGTCAATGGCGGAAGAGTAAACCCACTACATTTTTGAACATTATTCAGGCAAAAACACAAAAAAGCAGCATTTCAGCCAGAAGATCAGCATACAGTGTGAGAAACACTGACTCATATAATAATACTCACGACACCAGTGTTGGTGAAATATACTTTTAAAAGTAATACATTACAATATTGCGTTACTCCCTAAAAATGTAAGTTATTGTGTTACTCGGTTACTTTTGCATTACTTTTTCTCACCTGGGCTGGGCTTTTTTAATAGCAACAAAAAAGGTTTAATTTGGGCACATTTAAAGGCCATTTCACATTAAAAGTAAATGAGCCTCAGGCTGAAGGAAATGCAAATAGTAGAACGCAGTTAAAAAAAAAAAATTAATTATTGCAGGTTTATGCAATATTCTTAGATCATATTACATTGTTTTTTATTCATTTTAAGTAAAACTGTTTCTTTGAGATGAGTAAATGCATGCTTACATTTATTATTTAAATTGTCTGTGCGATTTCTCTCAACATAGGGACAGGAGAACTGTCAGTCATTAATGGGAAAACAAAGTAACTTGCATTAATTATTTAAAAAGTAAAGATTTTTTTTGTAAATTTAAAAGTAATGCATTACTTTACTAGTTACTTGAAAAAAAGTAAGCTGATTACGTAACTCAAGATACTTGTAATGCATTAGCCCCAAACCTGCACGACACTCACTGCACCATGTAACTACAGAGAGTAAAAGATCAACAAAGTCCATTTTATTATTAGTTAATATTTCCAGTGATCAACTGAGTCACTGATGCTGTATTCTAGTGTCAGTTGATGATATAATTGTCCAAATTCATAGTGAACTACATAGCTTTCTGTCCATAGGTTATTTGAACCTCTTCTGTCAGTAGTCACACTGTATGGAGCTCCAGACTACAACCTTTTTTCCTGTTTGTGCAAAAAATTGTTAGAAGTCATACTGATTACACATCAACTAGACACTTTTGCAATACTGCTAATATGTCTCAACATGCACTTAAAAAAACAAACAAAAAAATTCAACATGTATAAAATAGTCATATCATTCAGAACTGAAAATTCTGCTTGACTGTTCCTCATGTGAGGTTTCTGGGCTCACAATCAGCTTGGAAAAATCGGACTATATCACAAACTACTAACAAGCATTGTTTTCAGTTAATGTTGTATTAATTGATGTGGAAAAGTTCACTTATCTGGATCTTGCTATGACCCGTAATACCATCCTAGATTATGAGATCTAAACCAGGTTGGGGAAAGCAGCCTCTACTTTTGGAATATGTATGGCAGAATAAGCATTTACCTAAAATAAGAATGTATGAAGCAGGTGTTCTGAACATCCTGTTGTGTCGCTGGCCTACAAGCATCAAGAGAGTCTTGCCTTCCACACTAGAAACCTCAGGTTCATAATCGGTAAACCTGGGGGGATAAAATGTAGAATGAAGATCTGTTTCAAAGTAACCAAAGTGAACCATCTTCCTCCAGTCTAAATTCAGTTGTCTCAGATGGGCTGGACACCAGAACACCCCCTCCTGCATACCTCACACAGTTCTGCCAGTGTTCTCAAGAAGGGTGCTTGCACTATCAGGCCCAAGCTGAGGAATAAGGATGTCCTGAAAAAGAGATCTGAGATTTCAACACATGAGCTTGCTTTTTTCTGTGAAAGCAGAAAAACAAGCTCATTTGTGAAATCTCAGATCTCTTTTTTAGGACATCTTTATTCCTCAAGACGTCACTGGAACGAAAAGTGTAGTGTGACTTCCTCTTAACTGATAATTTCTGATCATATCTTTTTAGAATTAAACTGTACATAAATTGGTTAAGCAAAACAAATGTGCTCATGTCTGAGATTTATTTTCAGAACTATTGTATAAATGTAATGTTTATATATATAAAATTGCATTTATTTAAATGACATTTATACAATAGTTCTGCATCGATGGCAGAAGAGCAAACCCACTACAATTTTACGAATACTAATATATCGTCTCATGGAATGTAGTTTTAAGAGGTTTAAGAGGCTATAATGTATTGTTTAGATCTCACATATGCAATTTATTAACAAGCACCTATTTGAACATTAGTTAGAAGTTATCAGAGATGTGAGCTCCAGGCCGTCAGCGCTCATATACCTACTGAAAAGAACTAAAATGTTGTTACAACAACCGCCCTTAAACAGAGCCTGAGAAGAAGCTACTCCCCTGGTAGAATTGACACAACATATTTTTTCTTTTTTCCTAAAACCTCAACATCTGAACCTCTGTTAATTCTCAATAATTAGTAGACACTGTAGACGTGTGACAGAATTAAATTCAATCTGGTTAGTAATAAGTGAAGCTGTTCAATTAATAAGACCATAATTATAAACTAATCTGATTACATTTTCTTTTCAGCCTTTTTGCCACAACAAACTTTAAGACACGTTACAGCCAAAGAAAAACTAATGTTCACAAATTAAGGGTCAAGAGCTCAACTAAAGTGAACACTGATCTTCATCAAGCCAACATCAAACGAAACAATAAAACAACATCTAAAATCTCTGTTAGTTCTCAATAAGAACTGCTGTAGATGAATGACAGAAATACAGTCAGTCTGGTTAGTAATAAGTGAAGCTGGTAATGCTGTTTGTGGAGTTGTTGAATCAGATCTTCAGAGATTTAATGTCTTTTATCTTCAGTTCATTTAATCTTTTTTCTGTTCTTGTTTCTCTTTCCTTCAGTAATTCCGCTTGTTAACAGCAGGTGTTCATCAGTGTCTGAATTCACTCACTTCTTTTCATCCCTCTGTCAAGTAATAATAATAATAATAATATAAATAATAATAATTCAACCAGACTTTTAGCTCGGCATTTACACTGCAGCGTAAAAAATAAATAAATAAATACCACAATGGACATGAAAATCTGATCTGCTATATGTTTTTGCCACATCAAGATCCAATATAATGGCAAAAAAGAGGACAGTGATTAATGATTAATGGTATTCCCTCAAACTGCTTCATGTTTGCTTAGCATTAGTACATATTCAAATAACAGTGTTGATTATAGTTATTAGAAAAAAAAAAATTAAGATTAATTTGCCACATTTTCATTTAGAAGACATTTTGAAATCTGTGTGCTGTGTTTTTATGTAGAACATAAAAGAGGAGAATGATGTGGTGTATGCTGGAATCGCCTTGAGGAGATGATCAAACTTCAGTTTACTGTACAGATCCAACTGTGTGATCACTTTCACTAAGAGCTTCGCCACACCTGCAGTTCATGAGTCTGGTATTTTTGGGTTTGTAAGAATCACCACATGTAGCAACAAAATTAACACTAATTCAGAAGATATTTTTCAGTTTTACTGAGTATTATCAGGAAATCCCAGAAGATCATTCTGGGGGATTTGAAGTGTGACATTCACAGAGCTAATGAATAAGTGCTTTGTAATACAGGGACTTGTCTTGTTAAAAATCCTTTAGCCAGGCTTTAAAATGAACTTTGGCTAGCATATGAAACAGTGTTACTCATCACTTGGCCGGTAATGTTTTTATGAATTCTAGCGATGCATGGTTGTGAGAATGCAATGAATATACAGTCTGATGCACTGTTTCTCAGAGTGAAGTGCAGCACTGCATATACGTATTCGGCGACCGGACCATTTTTTTGGTCGCTGAATACGTTCCCCTCTAATGTATTTCTTATAGTAATATGACCTGTTGTGCTCTGTCTCACTGCCTGTATCCACTTTTGTGTCCTTAAACATTCGTTTTTGGGGTCGACAACTTATAAAAACTTAGTTCTGGGTTTTTTTAGCTTGTTTGCTGTACACCATGTCACATAGCAGCTTTTAGACATTGTTCTGTTTTTTAAGACAGAAATGACAAAGAGGCAGCCTCATGCTATATAAAGTCACTGGAGACAGATTGTCTTCCCCTCCAGTGTGGGCGTGGCCTAAATGCGCTCTGTCTCTATACCAAGACATTTTGGACAATTTCATGCTCCCAACTTTGTGTGGGAACAGTTTGGGGATGGCCCCTTCCTGTTCCAACATGACTGCGCACCAGTGCACAAAGCAAGGTCCATAAAGACATGGATGAGCGAGTTTGGTGTGGAAGAACTTGACTGGCCTGCACAGAGTCCTGACCTCAACCTGATAGGACACCTTTGGGATGAATTAGAGCAGAGACTGTGAGCCAGACCTTCTCGTCCAACTTCTCCATCACTGCCTGACCTCACAAATGAGCTTCAAGAAGAATGCTGAAGCTGTAATAGCTGCAAATGATGGGCCAACTCCATATTAAACCCTACGGATTAAGAATGGGATGTCAGCAAAGTTCATGTGGACATAAAGGCATCCCAAAACTTTTGGATATACATACTGTATATATGTTGTTTATCCAATTAATATTATGTATTATCTAATTGCCTACTTACAGCACCATACAGCCTATGTTTTGGAAATACTGTAAATGCCAGACAGTCATGACAATAAAGCTTTTCTTATAGGAACTGTTCAAACATATTTTTCATCATTCTTTGATAATAACAAACTTCATTCAAATGCTGTCTATACAGGCAACATTGCATGTAATGTAATATAGGTTACTCCTGCCTTATTTTGTCATTCCTTATTAAAAATAAAATAAGGATGTCGTTACCCCGACAAAATGATCTGGTGGCCATGACTTATGTTCCCACATAAAAACTAAGTCAACCGAACATGTCCCCTCCTGGTCACAGTAGTTTTCTGCCAAAAAAAAAAAAAAGAGCTGGTTTAACATTTGAAAGCAAAAAAAAAATTAAGAAAAATACTAGTACTGTAATTTTACTGTTGTTCTGTAAAAACATCCTTTTATAGGCCCCTGGCAGTTTGAGGCTCTAGCAGCTCAGTTTGTATGTCAAAAATATAACCTGATGTGGTCTGATATATTTCTATCTGCACAGAGATGTGGTTTGATCTGTTCGGTAGACAAACAGGGTCTGCAGGAGAATGTGTCTATAGCTGGACATCTGTGGTTCATCTTGATGCGTCAGTAGCGTGTGGTTGAAGAGTGTTTTTCCATTCCTTCACATACGATGTTTGACTTCTGCTTTACACAGAATAGCTTTACCACAAAATACCCATGAATGCTGATGTTTTTTTAAAAAATAGACATCGCATCAAATAGTGATATTACTGCAAAAGGTGAAAAGATCATATACTATGAAAGCTGAGAAAATAACATGCTCTGTCTTGTCTCAGCGTGTTGTCAGTGTCAGTTCCCCAATGTTTTTCACTGCAGCACTAGAGTCAGCAGTTATTCCAGTTCTACCAAGATAATATGAAGTCATTTCTAAGAACAACTTTTCTTGAAAATAAACATCATATCCAGTTTGTCAATCAATATATGAGAGTCATTTTAAGAATACAATACAATGTGATTTACTGTTGTAATGTTTATATTATCGTACAGATGTTTAGTGGTTAGTTTTATTTTTTTCAATCATTGCTGGGGAGAGTAACTAACTAAAATTTTCAATGCAATGCAATACATTTCTACTTATGCAAACTATATTTTTTTCAGTAAAATAATTTGCCTCAAATTTGCTCATTTTCAGAAAACTAAATTCAATAAAAAAAGTGCTATTTTCAAAAGTGCTAAGTTCAATAGCATTTTTCTGTTTTGTCTGTGTGCTCCTGTAGCGTTGACTCATAATATGTGACTGATTACTTTATATTACAGCTTCCTCAGAGTTTCTTTTAAGATGTTTTAAATCTGTGACTCAGAAACTACAATAATATGAATATATGACTGTCAATGCATAAAGGTGCTTTTGCTCACATAATGGTGTATTTACAACCTCTAACAGCAAGGCTAACAGACTTTGTTAACCAGATGAACCTTGACCCTTTGGGATTTAATTTAGGCCACATTTACAATTGATGCCAAATTCCGATTTCTTGACTGTTTTTGATGACCAGCTTACATCTTTTAAAAGTGACCCATATCCGATATCTGCATTTCCACCATAAACATACTCCACACGGCTACAGGGGGTTAATTAAGGCCTTCTGAAGCTAATATGCATAAGCATCCATATTTAACAAATTATGAAGTGCTGAACTGTGTTCACTGCGTATAATATATATATACCGTATTCTCGTCACTTCATAAAATTGGGTTGAACCACTGTAGTTAATTTAACTATTTTAATGATGTCTTTAGTACCTTTCCTTGAAAGTGTTGGTTATATTTCTGTTTATTGAAGAGTCATACACCTCTAGGATTTCATTCATTTGTGTTCTGAAGATGAACAAAGGTCTTACGGGTGTGGAACGACATGAGGGTGAGTAATTAATGACAGAAATTACATTTTTGGGTGAACAAACCCTTAATGATCTTCTGTTTGTTGTCAAATGTTTTGACAATAACAATACACTTTATATGATGCAAGGTTTGTTTTTGCAAACTTCACAATTAAAAAGGTAGTCATCTCAATTAATTCAGTAATTTAAATAACAAATAACTTCATTATGTCATCAACAATTTGTTGTTTTGAACAGCTTTAGTTCTCAAGAGAAGGACAAAGAGGAACCCCCAAAATGTTAAAGATACAGACAGAAAATCTCACCTTAAGGGAACTTGATGGTGTCAAAGTCCAGATACAAACTTGAGAGAGATGATGAAGAAGATCTGCACCTGCTCCTCATGAACCTGGGGAAACCAAACCATCATCAGGAAACAAAACACACTGTTAAACATGAAGCCTGATGTGTTAATAATCCTTAAATGAATTTTTTTTTTTTTTTAATTTGAGAAATTAATAAAATTACAAATATTTGTTTGCAAGGTGTTCTGATGGTTTTTACTTGATGTGAGTAGGGTGCTCTGGGTGTTTGTGTGGTTGTTTAGAAGTTAAAATAGTTCACTCTGAAGTCTCTGGTATTGTGGTCATAACAGATTTGGCTCGAAACTCACCCGGAAGTCCCTAACGCCGATGTCGTGCATATGACGTCACGCGAACATGGCGGCACCCTGTGAGTTGTTTATCAATAAAAATATTCCTTCTTTGGAAAATAAAGTGGATCAAATGAGTTACAGTTCTTACATTACATGTCAATAAAGCCTTTTAGTAAACGTCTGACACCATGTTCCTATCTGTTGATAATCATACACTTGAAGCACGTATGCTAACATAGGCTAGCAGTGTTTATCCAAAATGTATCAAAAATATCCCACGTCAAATTTGTTTGCACCTAACGTGCCTGTATTTTACACATATAACCTCCTCCATTTCCATCTCAAAGATTCTGTCAGTTCCTAGCTACATAACTCAGATAAATTACACAGATTTCTATATAGCAGTGTAGAGATATGAAGTGTTAATTTTACATGTGCTACAGCTATAAACACCCTCAGAAATGAAACTATAACAGCTTTTGACCACTAGAGGTATGGGCCATATTCCTACAGAATAAATTGTAATGATTTTAGGCAATAGTTCACTATTACTACTATTGCTTATATTAGTATTATTGAAAATGTTCTTCACAAAGAAATGTATGCACTGATAAACCACAAAGCAATGTACTATAGTTTCACCCAAAAAAAGTTACTGTAATCACAGTTGTTCTCACTTTAAAATCATTATTTAAAACAAAATGAGTGCATGCTTTTTCCTTAGACTGGGAACAGCATCCCACACGGTGTGCTTTTTTTGACTGACTGGTAACTCATTTATAAATATTATGCTACTAAAGCGCCATCTAGTGTTCTAACCAGGAATTTATCATTAGCGCCCCATCCAATAATAATAAAAACTAAAATTACAGTTTATTAGACTCAGTCACTTGAGTTATTTCTGATAAAAACAAACGAACAAAAAATAACAATAATTTAATGACAAACTGACAGATTCCAGTCATGAGAAAATCAAATGTGTTTTTATTGGCATTTATCACATGAACACATGAAGAACTTTCAAGTTAATGTCCTTGTTTCAGAAAAAGGAGCTGCAAAGTATTTATAGTTATACAAAATAAAATGAAATGTCAAACTCAGACTTGCCAGACTTGCAACAAGTATTAATATATAACAGTGAATGCATGCTGAAATGAAGACTTCCCTTATCTCTAACTCACTTGTGAAGATAACGTAGAGCACAACAACATAAGATTTGACAGTAACAGAAATTATCATAAAAAGAAATGAGCAAATATAAAAAGCAATATAAAAGAGTAGCATAAATGAAGTAACAACACAGATGATGCCTGAAATGTCAAAGGTGAAGGTCTTGATTCAGTGTTAGTTCAATACACAATATTTATGATAATAAACTCATACATCATTTCACAACAAACACATTTATAGCTTCTGTAAATAAATACAACTTGACTTCAAAGCTCTCTTTTCCTTGGTTGCTAAAGAAAGACAGTATTTTATGTAAGACTTTCATTCATGAGGCTCGCACCATGTTCTCTGATGTAGCACTCTGTGTGTATTCAGTAAGCATGTCTGTAACCCTGTATTTTGTATGTTTATATACATATCTTTACTCTTATTAGTGCTAAAGTTAAACTTTACTCGCTATCAAAGTAAGCTTTTTGAAGCAAAGTTACTTCTAGTTAGTTCTATTTATTGTAGTTACAGAAACAGAAACTTTTAGTTACAGAAACTTTTTTGGGAGAAACTGCTAAATGCTTTATGGTGTATCAGTGCATACATTTCTTTGTGGAGAACATTTTCAATTAATATAAGTAGTAATAATAACTAATAGTGTATTAAAGGGATAGTTCACCCAAAATGAAAATTTTGATGTTATTTGCTTACCCAGGGCATCCAAGTAGTGACTTTGTTTCTTCAGTAGAACACAAATGATGATTTTTAACTCCAACCTTGCCATCTGCAGTCTATAATGTGGGTCAATGGGAACTCCATCTATAAGAGTAAATAAACTTGCATAGACAAGTCCAAATTAAACCCTGCGGCTCGTGACGACACATTGATGTCCTAAGACACGAAATGATCGGTTTGTGTGAGAACCGAACAGTATTTATATATTTTTAACTCTAATACACCCTATGTCCAAATGTGTTCAGCATTCGCTTAGTAAGGTATGATCGCGCTCTGACAGCAGCATGATGTCTCGCTCTCATTGAAGTATATGCGCGAGACCACGCTGCTGTCAGAGCGTGTTCAGACCTCATACCGAGTGAGTGCTGAACGCGGTTGGACATAGTGGTGTATTAGAGGTAAAAAATTATATAAATACTGTTCGGTTTATCACACAACCGATCGTTCGTGTCCTTAGGACATCAATGTGTCGTCACGCGCCGCAGGGTTCAGTTGAATTTGTCTAAGCATATTTTTTGACTCTTATAAATTGTTTACCATTCACTCGCATTATAAACTGACAGACGGCAACGGTTGGAGTTAAAAATCATCATTTGTGTTCTACTGAAGAAACAAAGTCACCACATCTTGGATGCTCTGGGGGTAAGCAGATAAACATCAGTTTCCAGCTCAGGGTGCTTAAAAATGGAAATAGAAACTAACTAGAACTAACTTTGCTTCAAAGAGTTAAAGGATTAGTCCACTTTCAAATAAAATTTCCTGATAATTTACTCACCCCCATATGGAATAAGGGTCTTATTTAGCGAAACGATCGGTCATTTAAAAAAAAAAGTAAATGTATATGCTTTATATAAACAAATGATCGCCTCCCTTTTCTACTTACAGAACAAACGCAATGCCAGTTACATTTTTTCCGTAAGTAGAATAGGGAAGGCGTAGGACATACAGCGTAAACTTTTTGGAGAATACGGAAATGCGGTTTTGACAGAAGCACTTACAAAGGCCATCATTTGTTTATATAAAGCATATACATTTACATTTTTTTCGAAAATGACATTGTTTCGCTAGACAAGACCCTTATTCCTTGTCTGGGATCGGTTTAAAGCTCTTTGAAGCTAATTTGACCTTCAACCGTTTGGGCCATTGAAGTCCACTATAAGGAGAAAATCCTGGAATGTTTTCATCAAAAACCTTAATTTCTTTTCGACTGACGAAAGAAAGACATGAACATCTTGGATGACATGGAGGTGAGTAAATTATCAGGAAAATGTTATTTGAAAGTGAACTAATCCTTTAACTTTGATAGCCGAGTAAAATTTAACTTTAGCACTAATGAGAATAAAGATATGTATTTAAAAATACAAAATACAGGTTTACAGGCATACAGTGCTCAGTACAGGAGCAGTTGTGGCTTAATGATTAGAGATTTGAACCTGACACATGTTCGACTCTTTAACCATATGTATCCCTGTATTCAATACCCAGACAGTGGATCTGACAAGCCTGCACTGACTCTTTACGGGCCCGCTTAGGACTGCCATCACAGGGCTCCTGAGAAAGAGCCAGTGCAGGCTTGTTTGCAGGGACACTATGTTTCTGTCTGGATAAGTGTGCCTGTAACTCTGTATTTTGTATGTTCGAGTTCGAGTCTCAGTACCAGAGAAAATGTAGGTGGGAAGAGTGAATGAACAAGCACTCTCTTCCACTCTCATTACCCACAAACCTTGAGCAAGTCACCTGACCCTCAATCACTCCCTGGATCATGTGGTGAAGGTTACTGAAGGTTGGCTCATTCATGCTGTACATGTCTGTGCCTTGAAACGACTGATACAAATCAGACACAATTATTTGTCATATTTAACAAATAATCTTTAAATCTCACTCTGAGGCCTGCAAGACCCTCCCATGGCCAGTCAGATAAGGCTTAGTTTATTGCCCCTAAGTATGTAGCCATGTGGAAAAGCAGAGGTACATAGACCCATAGCCCTCAAAACGGACTTTTCTGCATTAATTTATAGATGAACTGATCTATAAATGAACAAGCATCCCAGGATATTGTGTTTAGAGTATCATTCAGACACACACTGACATCAAGAATCAGTGTATGAATCTCAACAATGGTGACAATCAACAAATAGCTTCATGCTGCAGTGCATTCTGGGTGCACCAATAAAAAAGTGAAGCTGGTAAAGCCATTTTTGGAGTTGTTTAGTCATCCTCTGCTCAGATATTCATAAATGTAATTGATTTGATTTGCAGTTGATGTTTCAATTAAGATAAGAACAATTTAAATGATTATTTTTTTTAAACTAAAAACTATTTCGGTCAGTAATCATGATTATTTAACACATTTAACCCTCCCCTCCCCCAAGAACCTGACATAATGAAACAGATTTAGATAAAGATAAAGAGATCACTTACGCTGATCTGACATTCTACAAAAGAAAAGTAAAGAAATGGGTGAGATCATATTCTTAATTTATGCTGTGCATCTCTGTATAATTTTAGCAGTCAGATTTATTGTTGTGCTTGAATGTAGCAGATCATTTTACAAACACAAACAAAACTGCACCATATGAGATATTTATGACCCCATTTCTACTGAACAACTTCTCAGGTTATTTGTACTGAAATACATTTTTAAAGCAACCGAGAAACTAATGGTATGGTAGTTGAGCTTTTGTTAAGCGTGTCAGAGAGGTCTGGGTTCTCATAGGTTCTAAACCACCCTCGTTTAGTTTTTTTCCTCATTAAGACCAAAGGTGTTTATTAGTGATTCCATATCAAGAGCAGGGACATTTTGTTTTGTGATTTCACTGGAACAAATAGAGAGTCTCCGCAACAGCGTTAAGCCATAGATTGAAGCGCTCAAACTACAACTTTCTTCAGCCACAGCCTTAGATGAACTGAAGATAAAAGCATTAAATCTCTGATTAAACAACTCCATAAACAGCCTTACCAGCTTCACTTATTACTAACCAGACTGACTTTATTTCTGTCAGACGTCTACAGAAGATCTTATTGAGAATTAACAGAGGTTTAGATGTTTTGTTTGAGGTCACCATCACGGAGATCAGTGTTTGCTTTAGTTGAGCTCTTGACTCTTGATTTGGTTTAGTTGTTTCTTAACAATCTGAAAACACCTGCAATTACAGGTGTTTTCAGAAATTATTTCTGCATTGATTAAGCAGATCAACAGGTGTGTTTTAATGGTCAAATGACTGCATTAAAGTGATTTAAATAACTAAAATAAACTATTAAACACATATCTTTAATTTACTAGATAGAAGATGATCAGACTTCAATCTTCAGTGAGTGTACGATCCAGCTGTGCAATTACTTTCACCAGAAGCCTACAGTTGAGATTTGGGATTGGAAGGAACACACATAGCAACAACTGGACCTAATTTAACACTCTCTAAGTGCAAAAAGTTTTACATGCAAGAGTAAGTTTTCAGCTTGATGTTTAATGAGTGTAATGACAATAAAGGCTTCAATCAAAATATATATATATTTTTTTTAATATTAGTACTGTAAATTGTTCAGTTACAATCAGGGGTGGAGCCAGACAATGTAAACATTCTCGGTACTGAGTGAGTGACAGGGGGCGTGGCTCTGTACAACTGCGGTGTGCGTGAACGCGCTGTTGGAGAGAAGAGAGAGAAAGCGCTGCAGGTGTATGGTTGGATTCTGTAGAAAAGCGGTATTGAACTGTTTAACATATATTTAATAGAGAGATATGTTTAGAAAAAATTATATTTTGACAGCACTGTTAAGAACCTCAAACCTGAAAGATTCGGGGCTTTTGGAAACATCGGGGCTCCAGCCCCTTAGCCCACCCTAGCGCCGCCCCTGGTTACAACTAGGTGGCAAATTTTTACTACCGCGGTGTAATCACCAACAACCGCCGGTGGTTGCGGTGATGGGGTCCAAGGGGGGCGGGGTCGGTCATTTGAATTTTTATATTTTGATAAGTCATTTAAAAGCTTCTGATTCGCCCACATTTTCATTTTTATTTCACAGACTTACAGGATAAGCAAATAGGCCTAGCTATTGTAAGGCTGGTACAAAGATGCTGAACCGGAGAGCGCCATTTTCTGAGGGAACAAAGGTTCCTCACGAGAATTAACCTTTGAACACTTCTCAGGGAGTTCACCTCCACGTCCGAGACAACAACCCCCCTGGTGAGGAGACACACCCCCACTGAGTGAGGACAGAAATTCACACACTCACTATTGACTGTAACATCTGTTTCCTTGCTCACTCTCCCCCTCTCTTTCCCTTCTCTCTTCCTAACCTCAAGAAACTCCAAAACTCACCTGAACACCAACTATCTAAATCAAGATGTACAAAAGTGTAATAATTCATGTTGTATCATTAAAAGGTCTCAGTGCGTCTGGTAAAAAGGTCTCATTCCCTTATCATAGGAGATTCACTTTAAGATCTAGAATCTGGAGTAATACTGTATGCTAATGTGATCAACTCCCCCCCGGTCCCTCCACACAAATACCTCCTGTATGTAAATGAATTGGCATCTTCCACAGAATCAAGAAGAATTCTCACCACTACCCTACAATCCCTCAAAGAGAGTCCCCAAATGATTATAATAATAAAAAAACCATTGGGTAAATTCATAAGATACTGGATATTTAAGGATAGTGGCAAAAGGTCTGGGAATCTGTAACAGATCTCCCCACATTCGCTGTGTGTAGTTCTCATTGCAAGGTAAATCCTTTTAAGGTCTTTATTGGTATTATTGAATGTTTGCTTATTACTATTTGATTTTTGATTGAATTTGTATTATCCCAATTTCTTGGATACTAAATTGTTATGAGATTGATTTTTCTGCTTACTCGAATTATTTTTCTTATGATTAGTGATTTTGTTACCGCAAATCTGGGTCAGGTTAGTAACTACTAAAATCCAGTCTGAGTGGAGCATTGGGCACACCAACTGAGATTTAGAGCTCTGACTAACATTTGGCATTAGTTCAAGTGTATTTAGACTGTAAAGCCAAAAGAGAGTTTCCGTTTAGGACAACATTAAGTTGAACGACCAACCTAACTAGGGTGAGCCTTACCTCTGTTTATTGTAATGTTTTCTAGCTAAGTGTACGTGGAAACCACGGCACGGCTACACCAAAACTATTATCAGAGAAAGTAATATTGGTCGGCTTATCCTGTAGTAGTGGCCGTGACCTCGACTAGAATTAATATTGCTTTAATTCAAGTGTATAACAAGTCTATGAGGACTAAACCAATACTTTTAGAAAAGCAGCATGAAAGCGGCACTCTACTAGTATAGTCAATTTACCTCGTCTAATAACCAAAACTGACCAGTTTTCACCGGTGAGGTCCTTATTTCAGCCGATACGATACACTCACATGCGACATGTAAATTCCTAATTACCGATTAAAATATAAGTAAAGAGTTAAAGAGAATAATCAAACATTTATACAACTCTGAGTAATGGTACGTCAGTAAACCTTTTATCTTTGGAGTCAGATAATAGAAGAGATAATTCTGGTGAGAAATGTATTTATTTAATCTTGTATTGATGCGCAAAAAGGAAGACAGTACAGCAGGAAACCTTCTACCGCGCCATTGGCTACCGTCCTTGACTAGTGGTGAACCCTACACATTCATTTATTTATATTATGAATTAGTTGATCAAAGACTGCGTACTTTTTCAGTTTTCATCTTGACACTTGTCACGGCTCATGGTTGTTAGTGAATTGCGATCATCCTTTCCACTTTACTACTGTACAGAACGAATAAACATGAATGAAAATCAAAAACTATGTTGAAAGACAGTAGCTTACCGAAATTTATCAGGTCAGTCACATAAGTGTTGCAAACAATGTCACGTAACATTATACCTCAGAAAAGCCATTCGTTGACCATAAACTTATAGTGAGCAAAAAAAATAACAAAACTTGATTATGTAAGTAAGCATAAGTAACTTGATTATTATAAAATTGTGGGTGCTCGTCTGTGTGTAATCAAGCGCATCGTTTTCATTTAAAGGTACGTTCACGCCACCTCGTATTATCCGGAATCTTGAGATGACAACACGTGGCGTTATATTCGGAGCTGTTCACGTCCTTTTGGTCCTTGGACTGGGAATTATGCGTTTCCATGGCAGCACTGTCAACGCCTAAATGCATCTACAGCGGTCAGGTGGTACAGCGGCCACGTGGTACATGTGGGAGCTTTCAGAAAACTCCCAGCTTAAAAGCTGTAATTACGATCTCTATGAGGACGTGAACGCTTTTTACAAGCTAGAACTACAGGAATTACGAGGCCGCGTGAACGCACCTTTATTCTGGAGACTGAACCTGCGCTCTGCTGCCACACTGGAGCGCACTCACCACCTACTGGACAGGGGTGGGAATTACAGTTAGAAGCTACATAATCTGTCAAAATGAAGGACGGGCTGCAGATTTTTTCCGTCACTGCTAAAAAAAATCTATCATTGACAGAAAATTTTCGGTTAAGTTTCGAGACCTCTAATATATATTATATAAAATGTCACACTGCTGCCGTTGACACTCCACGACCGCGGTGAACTTTTTTTAGACGCAGTTTGAGGCTTCATCAGCTCAGTTTGAGTGTCAAAAATATATCTGCTGTGGTCGGAATAATTTTCATCTGTACAGAGATGTGGTTTGATCTGCTGCACTGCTTCTGCATAAGCATGTCTATGGACGTCAGTAGTTAATGTCAGTTTGCGTGTGTTTATTTTGGTGTCAAGATTATCAAGTTAGCGTGTGGTTTTAGGGTGTTTTTCCACTACTTTACATACAATGTTCACTGTTTGACTTCTGCCCAGAACACAGCTTTACCACAAAAAAAAAAAAAAACATCAATGTTGGAGTTTGTCAAAAAACAAAAAACAAACAAAAAAGATATCACATCAAACAGTGAAATTACTGCAAAATATGAAAATATCATATACTATGAATGTTGAGACTGTTTCATATCAAAAGTAACCTGCTCAGTCTTGTTTGCCGGCATGTTGTCCAGTGTCTTCTTTGCTCTGCAATGTTTTTTCACCGCAGGAGAAATTGAGGTGTTGTGTGAGAACAGTAACCTTAAATACTAAATGACGCGATTCTGGCAGATAAGAAGTGCTAAAGTTCAGTGTTATTTCCAGCTCTAACACGAGAAGCTGAAGTCATTTCTAAGAGCACATTTCTTGATATCACACTTCCACAGCTCTTTTAAGAATAAATACAATGTGTGATTCACTGGGTAAAGTTTTATTTTCAAACAAATGTTCAGAGGTAAGTTTTAGTTTAAACTAAAAGTTGCAATGCTGCGCACCGTCTCCATAATGTAAAGTATATTTTTCAGTAAATAACATGCTAACATTGCAAAGGATATTTACTTATTTTTTATTGCATCATTCCATAATTTTTCCAAAGTATAGTTTTAAAGTCCTTGGTCGTTCTGTGACATAAGTTTGGCTCAAATATGCTCATTTTCAGAAAAAAACTAAATTCACTAAAAAAGTGCCATTTTCAACAAGTTTCAATGGCTTGGTTCCCAGTTGTTACAGCTTTTGTCTGTGTGCTCGTCTAGTGACACTTGACTCCTAGTATCATGTGACTGATCACTTATATTACAACTCCCACAGAGTCTCTTTTAAAAGGTGCCCGCGAATGAAAAATTGAATTCTTGGCATTGTTAAATCACAAGTTCAGTACATGCAATGACATACAGTGAGTTTCAAACTCCACTTGTTTCCTCCTCCTTCTTATTAATCTCTTTGTTTAAAAAAAAGACTTCCGGAAAACCCTCGGATCGCAACATAACACCGACTGTTTTACGTAACAGTCGGAGCATTAATATGTATTACGCCCCATATTTGCATATGCAGCTAGTGATGGAAGTCGGATCATTTTAACTGACTCGACTTTTGAGTCTCGTTCAACAAAGACGATCTTTTTTCGAGCATTTCGTTCATTTCGTTCATTTTAGCAAAATGTAATGAAAATGTACGTTACTTCTTCCCCAAACATCTAACTACTTTATGCAAACGTTGATCCAACGACAACATACAAACTACAATGCTAAAGATTCCCCGAATGAGTAATTCATTACCTGGGTCGTCGTTTCTGACACGCGAGTAACTCACCTCACCTCACTTGTCTGACAAGTCTTCCGGGTTTAAGTCATTCCCTTAATGACGGACAGGCAGTCCCATGATGCTAACCCAATGCCTTCTGAGCCGGAAAGAGAATTGATTATTTCATTTCATTAAGTTCTTTTTCGGGTTTTTGAGTCGTTCCTTAAACACGTGACATACCCATTACACTAAGCCAATGCCTTCTGATCCGGAAAGAGAATTGATTAGTTCTATCATGATTCTTTCGGGTTTTGAGTCTTTTTTTTTTCCATTAATCACGTGACAGACCCCTAACGCTATTTGCTGACATTTCTGTCATGTTTTTTTTGTTACTGTTTCTTTAGGATCGTGGTGTTTATATAAATAAAGCACTGTTAAAATAAAAATATTGATTATTTGTCTTTTTGCTGTCTATCTGTAAATAAACCCTAGGCTATATAATAATATAAATAATCCATCCTACAATACACAGTATTTTTATAGCCTCATTTGTTCATTTTTGAACTCCAATTTTGAGTTTGCTGTTATAAATAATGCCTTTTCCTAGGCCACTTGACATATTGGTCTAATATATGTATAAGAAGCTTGCTCAAAGGACCATAATGAACATAAATTAAAAGCAAATACCTTTTGATTTGAATTCTAAGTTTAGTTTAAACACAAGGTTATGAATAACTTCAGCTTTAACAGTGTAACACAAAACTCAAACAAAACGGGAGTAGTTAACGTTTATTTACAATAATATATGTGCTGGGTCACACGCTAGTGTATGGTATGTCACTTGATTAAGGACCGACTCAAACCGAAAGACTCATAAAAAGAACAAAAAAAAAAACAAAAAAAAAATAATCACTTCTCTTTCCGGCTCAGATGCATTGGTATCTGAGGGCTGTCCCGTGGATTACGGAACGACTCAAAACCCGAAAGACTCATGAAATTGACTAATATTGAATCATCAGGTGAATCTACGTCTGCAGTACAGAACCTGTAGAAATATTGCACATGCGCGCCTGAAGAATCACCCCCCGATACGACTCGTTCTTCCCGAGTCACATTACAGATTCGTTCAAAATGAACGACATCGTTCCAGAACGACACCTCCTAATGCAGCCCGTCGCCGCATTAGCAAGGAAAGGCCAGTAATTACCGGCCTGGATCTGTGCACAGACAATAAGCAAGCAAGAACACAGCGAAAACTGGCAGATGGAGCAATAATAACTGCATGATCCAGGATTCATGATATTTTTAAGTGATATTTGTAAATGTCTTTCTAAATGTTTCATTGTCCTGTTTGCTAATAATACTGTTAAAATGTTGTTAAAGTTACCATCGTTTCTTACTGTATTCACGAGACGAGGTCGTTGCTTATTTCCTTTTTTAAACCGTGCAGTCCTTATATTCATAAACACAACTTCATTCTTTATAATCTCTCCAGCAGTGTGGTACTGTTAGCTTTAGCCACAGAGCAACTCAAACTCACACAAAAAATCCAACGTACCAATCTAAATCAATACTTTACTCACATAATTCGAACATGCATACCAGCATGCATGACGAACATCTTGTCAGATCCATTTGAGGGGTATAATAGCTGTGTAAACTTTTGTTTATGGATGTATATATATTCGAAGACTCGTGGGTCAGAGGGACGCATCTCTTAAGGTGCCGTGCGAAAAATCAGTGCATAGTTAATGCTGGCCCCAAAAATAGGCAGCTAAAAAAATTAATTTAAAAAAAATCTATGGGGTATTGAGCTGAACTTCACAGACACATTCAGGGACACCTAGACTTATATTACACTTGTAAAAAGATGTTTTAAATCTGTTTTAAATCTGTGACTTTGAACTACAACATATACTATGAATGAAAGACTGTCAATGTAAATAAAAGGTGCTTTCACTCTATAATGGTGTAGTCACAATCTAACAACAGGCCTAACAGACCATGTTAACAGACACACCTTGCCCCTTTGGATTTAATGTAGGCCGCATTTACACAACAGGTCTTAAAGCCCAACCAATTTTTACATCTTTTAAAAGTGACCCATACCAAACATCTGCATTTACATTAGACACTGCTGAAACAACCCAAGGTAGAAGTACCTGAAAAAACTGATGAAATGATAACACAAGCTTTTGCTTTCTGCACCATCTTTAAGGTCACAAAACATTGGTCTCTTAAAGGAATAGTAATGACTATTTTCAGGCAAACATAATCGGATACATTTAAACACATCCTTAGTCCTCCAAGTTTTTATGGTTGTGAATGAGGATCTGCGTTTTGAAGCCAAAAATAATGCATCCATCCATACAAAAATAATCCCAACGAACTCCAGGTGTTTACTAAAGGCCTTCTAAAGTGAAGCGATGCATTTGTGTAAGAAAAAATATCCATATTTAAAACTTTATAAATTCAAATAACTACTTCTGGCGGACGACTTGCACCAAACTGCAACCATATAAGCTCCTCTTCTTGTATATATCAAAATCCTCTGAAATTTCTCTTTAAAAAAAATAGTTTTATACTTATAATCCATGAACGGTGATTTGTTTTGCTCTGCCCTCTGCATCTCCGCATTCGTCATTACATTGTGCACAAATTGGGTTGTCTACCGTAAGCTAGTTATCTGAATTTATACAGTTTTAAATATGGATATTTTTCTTACAAAACCATATCACTTTCGTTGGCCTTTATTAACCCCTGGAGTCGTATGGATTACTTTCTTCATGGATGGATGCATTATTTTTGTCTTCAAAATGTGCACCCCATTCCCTACAATTTAAACCTTGGAGGACTAAGATATTTTTAATATATCTCTATTGTGTTCGCTGAAAGAAGAAAGTCATTTCAATGACATATGTCTCAGATTGACAGGGTAATATCTGATCTGTACACTTACATGGCAGACGCAAATGCACTGTATCCGATTCATACAAGATTTATTTTCACATATGAATGAGGTGATCTAAGAAAATCGCAATCCAATGTGCTTTTTTTCTACTTACACATTTGGGTCATAGCCATTTGTGCCACATAGGAATCTTAATTGGGTCACTTGTAATGTAACCATGCAATGTAAAAAAATGTAAAAAGCTAACAAGGCTAGCACTGAATAAATGGTTTCACTGAGAGCTATCGTTCAACTCTCTTTCAAGGAGAGCTGGCAGGGTTGCCAACTATCACACATTTGTTGTGAGACACATGCTTTCGTGCTCTGTCTCACACTCTTACACTGCCCAAGTAAATCTCACACCAGATTAAACCTAAAAAGGGTAAGACCATTTTTTTTTTTATGTCCATGTTTTTCTCCTTTGTTTGGTTAGGAAGGGAGTAAGCTAAGAACTTTTGTTATTTATTTGAATTTTAACCTTGAAAGGTTAGAAAGTGTTTCCAACAAAGTCAGAACTTTACGCCTTAATCCCCTCCTGAAGCCTTTTGATGCTTCCATTTTGTGTACTTTGAAGCATTCGAAACGCCATACGCTGATGAAGCCTGCTGGTCAAAACAGTGTAAATGCAACAAAAACTTAAACATGTATAAAACAGCTTTTAAAAACCCTTTTCAGGTGTTTTATTGAAAGTATAATCGATCAAATACAAATAACTAATCATCTAATGTCATTAAATATTAAGTGTCTGTGTAATATGTGTTCGTATATAAATTTTTCAGAGCTTGTTTTGTTTGTTCTATGGATGGTTCAGCTAAACAGGCCACCATTGAACCACTGAAACCACCAGGTGAAACGCATTATGTTTCGAAACCGTTATGACGTACTGAAGTCTCGTTTACTGAAATCACATGACTTTGGCAGTTTGAAACACAGTCCAAAACACTGATTCAAAACAAAAGATTCATAAAAATTTTCATGAAGCAGTGTTTCAAAAGCACCCATCACTAACATATGCTATTCCAGCCTCTACAGTGCTGCATGAAGTCAGACACATGTATTGACAGTTTTATGGGTTTTAATTAAAAACCAATGAGACCTGCAACCTCTTGATTGGACCTGTCTGTACCAATCACATTTTCCCCACACCGGTCAAGGTCACTGTATACAAGCTGCTGACCCCCATTTGCGCCCCGATCACCAAAGATGTTTAGGCGTCATTGTTAAAACAGTATTTGTGCACATAAAACAGATTTACATGTCTAAGATACCTTATCATTTGAGCTGTTCATTTTAACCTTAATAATACAAGCTAAAAGGGCTTCCTGTGTGTTTTACAGCATTAGTTGAGAGATTTTTTTCATTGAGAAAATTGAGAATAACATTTAGCTACTCTACCGATATTTATCCATATGAGTCTATACTGAATCAAGATCGGAATCGTGAGCTTCTGAATGAAATTGTGAAATTTGTGTCAAGCACTATAAAACAGTAGGCACCAGTTATTGTACCATGATGTAAACATGGGTAACATGTTGTCACTAAACTTAGGGATGAATTCTGTTTAGTTGCTAAATGTTTTGTACAATCACAAAAAACTAATTGCGATGCAAGGTTTTTACCCCCCACACACTTTTTTTTTTTTGCTTTCTTGTTACATTTGATCACTTAAATTCACATTAATTTATTTCATTCTAATGAAACAGCCACTATGCTGAATTGACCCTTCGCAAAGACCCGCTCACCCTTTATTACTGTTGCTTTGTCCAACAAGCCGTGGTGCTGTCGCTCCACACAGAGTGAAAAAATACATCGCGGAGCAAAGAGGACACTGACAACACATCGACAAACAAGACAGCCGAAGGTTACTTATGATATTAAACAAAGCTTTCAAATTGTGTAATTTTTTAAGAAATTTGAACAATAAAACCTTTAATATGTTGTGACAGGTTGCTGTAGCGCCTCAGCTCAAGTGGTTCGTGAACCGATCATCTCTTCCTACTAGTTCATTTATAACATCAAATAAACATGAATGAACATCAGAAGGAATGTTGTTTCAAATGCGGAAAGACACACCATTTTTTAAGTTCACATCCACCGAGGTTAATCTCAACGTTAACTCCTGACTGATTTGTTGGACAAAATGGCGGATTCGACGTTATGATTGGTAAGATCGCTTGTCAATCAAACTCCCAGCGAAGAGTCAATTACTACTCATGCAGGTCAGTTTATTTGATGAATTAAAATTGTGGGGAAATGCAGCGCTGTTTTACTTGGTCAAAACAATCATACTAAAAATACATTTGACTGTGTTGAAAGTTATATTGCTACTACTGGTACGAGACACTTACTGCACATTGCAGTAGATCAGTTAGGATATCATATTATTAAAAGCAGGATGACTTGTGTTGTTAAATTGTGTGCATTAAATTTAAAACATTGTATGGTGTTAAATTCTGTATTACTGTTACTTACAAATAAGCTCTTTCTGATTACGCTATGTTAGCTACTTGACACAATAGTGTTGTTTCTGAGGCATGGTACAAACATGTTCTCTTGAAAACAAGAGATTCAACAATAGATTAACTGAGTTGAGCTCATATAATTAGTTTTCTG
Organism: Culter alburnus; assembly: GCA_028476615.1. Taxonomy (NCBI): domain Eukaryota; kingdom Metazoa; phylum Chordata; class Actinopteri; order Cypriniformes; family Xenocyprididae; genus Culter; species Culter alburnus. The sequence goes on from JAOTNS010003810.1 coordinate 51,325, forward strand.
TAGATAAATCTATCCAAACAGTTTGCTCACCTGTCTAATACAACACATAATATATTAAACATCTTTTTTTTCAGTGGTTTTTACAAAAGAGAACCAGAAATCAAGGGTAACACGGATATGACGCATGCAATGCAATGACACGGGATCTCTCTGAAATTAAACATTGTTGGAAACATTTGGGATAACATGTGCACAAGTCATAAATATATAGAATGGTTCTAATGGTTTTTTGTATATAATCCAAATCGTATATATTGCGCCTTTAACAAACATGTAATTGTAATATAGTACAATCATCCATTCATTCTGTGTGTAAAGTGTCCCAGTGGTTTACTCAAACACCCAAATATTCAAGAAAAGGCACACCCTTCACAATTAAAAGTTATTCATCTCAATTAATTCAGTAATTCAAATAAAAATACTTCATTTATGTCATCAACAATTGGTTGTTTTGAACAGCTTTAGTTCTCAAGAAAGGCCAAGAGGAACCCCAAAAATGTTAAAGATGCAGACAAAAAATCTCACCTTAAGGGAACATGATGGTGTCAAAGTCCGATACCAAACTTATGAGAGATGAAGAGATCTGCACCTGCTCCTCATGAACCTATAAACCAAACCATCATCAGAAACAAAACACGACTGAACATGAAGCTTTACGTGTTGATAATCCTTTAAATTAATTTTAAAAGTTTATTTAATTTGAGCAAATATTTGTTTGCAAAGTGTTCTGATGTTTTTTTTTTTGTTGTTTGTTTGTTTTTGTACCTTGATGCGATTAAGGTGCTCTGGGTGTTTGTATGGTTGTTTAGAGGTTAAAATTGTTCACTCTCAAGTCTCTGGTATTGTGGTCTCCAGATATATGGCTCGGGTCCAAATTTAAAATCATCACCCGGAAGTCCATAACGCCGAAGTCGTGCATGACGTCACACGAACATGGCGGCACCCTGTGAGTTGTTTACAGTCAATAAAAATATTCCCTTTTTTGGAAAGTAAAGTGGATCAAATGTGTTTCGTTTCTTACACTACATATCAATAAAACCTTTTAGTAAACATCTGACACCATGTTCCTATCTGCTGATAATCATACACTTGAAGCACGCATGCTAGCATTATATAGGCTACCAGTGCTTATCCAAAATGTATCAAAAGCTTACCACTTTGTTTCGTTGATAATATCCCAAGTCAAATTTGTTTCCACCTAACGTGTATTGTAAAGATATAACATTCATTTCCATCTTAAAGATTCTGTCAGTTCATATCTCAGATAACTTACACAGATTTCTAGCAGCATAGCCTACGTGTTATTTTTATCTACTACACTCACTGCCTTCCTACATGTGCTACAGATATAAACATCCTCAGAAATGAAACTAGCATTTGACCAACTAGGGGATGGTCATATTCCTACAGAATAAATTGTAATGTGTTTAGGCAATAGTTCACTATTACTACTATTGCTTATATTAGTATTATTGAAAATGTGCACCACAAAGAAATTTATGCACCGATAAACCACAAAGCAATTTACCATAGTTTCACCCCAAAAAAGTTACTCTAATTACAGTTGTTCTCACTTTAAAATCATTATTTAAAACAAAATTTCCTTAGATTAGGAACAGCATCCCACACACTGCTTTTTTGACTGACTGATAACTAATTTATAAATAGATTATACTACAGCAGGGGTTCCCAAACTTTTTTTCCTGCGCACCCCCTCTATGTCCCAACCGGGTTGGCGCACCCCCTATCCCCATATAAATTTATCGCCATATAAAGACTTGTGTTTAATCATGCGCAAATAACCAGAACACGCATGACAATAACAACATCAACAAAGTTTCAATAATGCAACAAAGCTACGCACAAGCTTCCACTTTTAAGAGAACGAGTGACAGACACAGGCTCAGTAACAGAAAGCACGGTTATTTTCAGCCGCGTAAAAGAAACATTGCAGCAATAGGCTAGCCTGCAGTGCATAAAAGAAGAGCAGTGCGTAGAACAGTGGTTCTCAACCTTTTTCCCAGTGGGCCGCACAATGGTCCAAGTGTAAGTCTCACGGGCCGCATAATTTACATATGACGTCACGTCACTAATGCAAACCAATCAGATTTAATGTTAAGGTATTAGCAGATAATACTATTATACCTAGATGTTGCACACAATAAATAACAAATAAAAACTAACTTACTGACATTAGCTTTACAATAATAATCAGATAGTAACACACAAACTGTGTATACAATCACTTTAAGTTGCTATTTAATTCTGTATGACTGTATGACTCTCTTCAACAGCATCGCAATAGCCACCAAACAATCACATAAACGCCTTAATAAGCAAATGTTACTCAGCTCTTTTTACAAACAACACTGAGCGCCTTGTAATTACAACCTCTGACGATATCAAGCATTCTGTCACGTCGCAATCCCTCGCGCAGCATCGGATCCGCGAGCGCGCGGCCGAGTTGGGCTCATTCCAGCCGCGGTGCGTTGATGCGGTTATTTTTACTGATTTAAAATACATCAAACACACACATCGAATTCACAGTTCAGTCTTTTGAAATAGTAGGTTTTGCTTGTCAAGTTAGTACTTTACTACAGAGCAAACAGGAAGGCTGCCCATCTCGCTCATTAACAACTGATTCTTCCATTCTTCTTACCTTTACTGCTGATGCTGCGACTCTTGTTGTTTGCATGTGTTCCTTCTTTGTATGTTCCACATTTAGTTTTTCTCATCTAATAACAATTTTGAGCATTTTGAGGCTTAAATTTACAAAAATAATGGCAACTGTTTGAATTCTTCCAAAGTGCGCACTTGTAGTGTTCGTTTCGTTAACTGAGTGATTTCGTCATTGCCTGATGTCTGAAAATAATAAATGCTCACCAAAATGATTTTATATGACAAATAAAGCATTAGCTCATTTATATTTATTTAGTTCACTTCAATTTAATTTTAAAAACAAAAATAAATTGTAATGCTATAATTTACACATATCGCGGGCCGCATTTACATTCGTGATGGACCGCAGGTTGAGAACCACTGGCGTGCTGTCAGCAGCTGTCTTCTTCTACGTTTCTATCAAAAACTAATAAATTATAGTTTTTTATTTAAACTAAAAGCGATTACAAAGGAAATGTTTACTGTTCATGTTTTTTTATTGTATGGAAAAATCACACTTAAAAAAACAGACCGCCATTACATTTTTCCTCTCGCTCACCCCCTGGCGGCAGCTCGCGTACCGCTGGGGGTGCGCGCACCACACTTTGGGAATCCCTGTACTACAGTATGCATCTTATGCTTATTAGTGCGCCATCTTGTGTCCTTACCAGGAATTCACCATTCAAAGTTTAGCGCCTCCATCCAATAATAATAATAGTGAATACTAAAATTACAGTTTATTAGACTCAGTCTTTTGAGTTATTATCAATAAAAAACATCCGTGTGTGTGGAATATTCTGGGACACCGTACTTGGCCACACCATGTCACTTTCTTTCTCCGTGCCCCGCTGTAATGAACTTCCATCTCTGTGAAGGTGGGGAGATCATGTTGTGAAGGTTACTGAACACTAATTGGCCCATGCATGCTGTATATGTCTGTGTCTGAAAGTACAGAGGGAGAGATATAATAGAGAGAGGTTAGTGATAGCCTTTACAAGCTCCTAGTGCAACAGGTATAAAAATTATAATGTTAAATATTTGTACCATTAAGTAGAATTTACACAAAATTTTCATTTACATATATCCGATATAGCTGCCTGAATGAAATTTGAGTGATTTCCCCTTTAAGTGTTGTGATGTCATGAGCCAGCATAACCTGTTCTGTCTCCTCCTTTTTCCATTTGCATTTTAACTGGGAATGGGAAAGAGAACGTTAATGTCTATTCACTCAAAGATCCCAGATGACAACATTGTGTCCGCCCAGATCCGGCACACATCTGGCACATGTGGCATGATGATCCGGCCCACATGCTGCACTGAATTACGGTCCTGGTGTGGGCTGTTTCTGTTTGCCAGATCTGAGCCACAAGCAGGCCACAGCAAGCAGTTAAGATTCAATATACTACAGTTATCAAGCTATTTGATGTCACACCGTTTAAAGATGCTTGTATGATATTGCTTAACAGTCATTTTAAGAATGCATATGTATGATTTACTTTTGTTTTAATATTTATGGTATGCAAATGACCGATGGTTGTTAATTTCTTTAGTTTCAGTTTGAGGGGTAACATAGCTAACACTGCTAATGTTTCTACATTACAATTAAGTGTAAGAAATATGTGCAGATTCAGAAAAATAGAGTGTGAAAATTAAATTAAAATTAAATTTAAAAAAAAAAATACATTTTCAACAACATGAATACTTGAATTTTTCTCATTTGCAGTTGGTTAACTGTTAACCTTCACCAACACCACTGGTGCACACCGCCATCTAGTGGTGGAACAATCATTACATTTGGCTTTTAAAGTTGAGGCCAGTCAGCCACTGGTGATCTCTAGTTATAAAGATCTCCAGTCTGATTGTCAGCTGCAGTGTCTCTAATTTTAAAAAGAAATGTGGGAGGATTTCGGATATAAGAGGGGCTTGAGTTTGTTGCCCAGACCTATTGTGAGAGGCGTCTAGTTTCTCGTAAGCTTATGTTACTCTCTGACCACAACAAACTCAAGCTCCTCTTCTCTTATATTGTAATTCTCATTTTAGTCTTCTAACTCGTGACCAGTGTTTTGTTTTGCTCTATCCTCTGCTCTTCTGTGTTCGTCAATACATCATGCTTCAGGTCAAAGGTTACTCTTCCACTGGAACTAGACTACAGCGTCAGTGATTATAGTTTATAAAGTTATAAATATGGATATTTTTCCTATATATAAAAAAAACGCATCGTTTCGCATCAGAAGGCCTTTATTAACCCTTTTGGATATGTATGGATTACTTTGATGGAAATCGTAAGCGCCATTCACAACCATTATATATAGGATATATATTTGTTTTAACTCTGATTGTGTTCATCTGAAAAAAGATAGTCACATACACAAAGGATGGCTTGAGGGTGAGTAAATCATGTGATCATTTTTAATTTTGGGTGTTGTAACCCTTTAATATATATTTGATGTCAGTTTTTTCAGTGTCAGCAGATGAAGGGAAGTGAAGTGAACAGCTGTAAATACAGGTTTGTTCATCCCTTAAGAAACAAAAATATATGTGAATATACTGCAAAATATAATGCGATATATTACATAATACATTTCCATATGGGAAAATAATGCTTATATTTTTCAATATAATGCAATATCTGCATTGACATGTATGGCTACTGATACATATAAATATATATAGAATGCAGACAAAAATTACACATAATATTCATAAAGTTTTATTTTTTACTGTGTTCATATATTGCACATACATGTTTCCATATAAGTGTGAATGTATTGTACACACATATACATTCACACATATACACATACACATATTCACAGAACGAGTTACAATCGTGGTTACAACAGACTTCTAGTTCCCAGCATGCTTTGCTTCTGACTGTTAAAGGAAAGTAAATGTTAAAATTAAGTGCTATTTCATGGTTTTGCTCAATATTGTTATAGGGGAGATCTGTAAGGGTTTAAAGTTGTATTATTTTGGAATTTAAAAGGTTTTCTGGTATGTGTGAGTTTTTAGGGGTTACCATTGAGCTGAAGAGTAGAGCTGTGGTTAGGGCTGAAGACAGTAATTACTTTTTTTTAAAAAAAGTAATGGTTTGTTTGCTTTTGTACGCAAACTTGTAAATATGAAATACTGGTTAAATAATTCAAATATATTTCACAAAGTATTCTCTATATCAGGGATTCCCAAGTGTGTGCGCGCAACCCCAGCGTACGCGAGCTGCCGCCAGGGGGGTGGCGCGAGAGAAAAATGTAATGGCGGTCTGTTTTTTAAGTGTGATTTTTCCATACAATAAAAAAACATGAACAGTAAACATTTCCTTTGTAATCGCTTTTAGTTTTAATAAAAAACTATAATTTATTAGTTTTTGATAGAAACGTAGAAGAAGCAGCTGCTGTCTTCTTCTACGCCAGTGGTTCTCAACCTTGCGGTCCATCACGAATGTAAATGCGGCCCGCGATATGTGTAAATTATAGCATACAATTTATTTTGTTTTTAAAATTAAATTGAAGTGAACTAAATAATATAAATGAGCTAATCTGCCCTACAAAGCAAAAAGGCAGTAACTGCATTTTGGCAAATTAGTTAGTCATTTTCATGACATTCAAGGCATCCTTTGTTATGTGACAAAACATCTTATCTGAAATGTGTGTCGTTTTGGAGAAAAATGGTAGTTGTTTGTACAGTAACTGCAAAAAGCCCTAGTGAAACAAAGCATAAGTACAGTAACATCCATTACTGTATTCTTGTTATGTTTTACCTAACAAAAAATAACCGTGTTGCTGCGCAGTGAAGTTACTTTCCATGTGAACACACACAGCTGATTTCGCGGCATCCTCGCGAGTCGCGGGACGGTTTTTACATTTGCGATTTCACCCTTCTAACTTCACACACATTTTGTTTGAGATGGCACAAAGCCGAGGAAAGAAAATGGTCGAACTGGCGTTGAAAAGAAAATACCCGGAGAATGGTAAGTAACAGTGACAGATTAAACATTAAGAGGCTCGGCTATCACAATATAAGCACTTGTCAGCTGCCAGGGCGGGACTTCCTCTCAGAGGTCCATTCAGATAGCATTATGCTAATTAACAGGCGATGTTTAAATAGCTTTGCTTACCTGCGTTGTTGTCCAGCAGGAGAATATAACTGTCCATAAACACAGCTATCAGTGTAACGTGACAGGTGTTCAACTTAAAACGCACTCTCTTCACAGCCGCTGTTTGAAGACTATGTCCGCTGTTTAGAGCAGTTAGCGAGTTGTGAGCAAAACTGACATCTTTCTCTTAGTAAGCATCCATGCTTTCAACAAAAAACAAACTTCCGCAGGTATTTACGCCCCCTCCCTCTCCCCCCTTAGCTCTCAGACTCAAACACATTGGTTCCTGTTCCTAAGCATTTATTTATTGCACGGCTTCTTTCTGAATATAAAATTATATGTTTAATTGGATTCCCCTAAATTATTAAAATGTTGTCCCTCTGCATGACTGCAAGCTTCTATGTTTTATCCTATTATTGTAGGCCTAATGTAAATATGAAGCCAGGTTGCGTTTTTGTGTGTTGGCTTTATTTTATTTTCATTGAGGGTGCAAAATTATTAATTTATTATTGTTAGCCTTCATGCATATTTGCATTATTTATATATATATATATATATATATATATATATATATCTGTAATATATACAATCTATTATTAAATGTATGTTTACTAATTTGAAATATCTGTCCCATGTATTCATTTCATTCAGTACTTTTATAAACCTACTGAAACAGATACTGCACCGTATAAAATCAACTTGTTTATCTTAATTATCATCCTAAGAGTTTAAAAAAGCCTTAGAAAACACTTAGACAATATTTTGTTTTGCTCTGTTGAATTGGAGTTTAACTTGCCTATATTGCTCCAAAGAAAAGTTTTTTTGGAGTGCTTTAACATTAATGTGATTTGTAGGTATAGCAAATACTACATTACAGATACAGAAACACCCCCAGACACACATTAATCTAATACTCACAAATAATAATGTGGTCCTAAAATAAATGGTCCCCATTTGGACCTTGATACAGCTTAGCATGTGAGACTTTAAGCAGCCGTTTCAGCACCAGAACAGCTTCCGGGTGGAAAAATATGACCTAAAATGGTCAAATTAGTTTGGGTTTGGTATATCCATGTTCAGGAAAACAAATGGTTCCAATTATTTCAAATACAGTGTATCTAAGACACCCATAGCCCAAGTTGTGGCAAAATAGTTTTTGGAGAATCTGTAGTTACTGCCTTTTTTCTTGGTATGGTGTCACGTTTTTGGTAAGTAACAAAGCAATAATACAGTAACTGCAAAATAGGGGTAAAATATCAAATTAAATATGAGGATTGATATGTACAAAGAATAAGCTAATATAAAGTAACATAACAGCAACATGTCCAATAATCTACCTACAACTACTTAGGCTGGATGACAGGATAACTTTTAAGTCATTTTTCTCAGTCTGCACTCTGCGTAGTTACTGCCTTTTTGCTTTGTAGGGCAGTAATGCTTTATTGTCATATAAAATCAGTTTGGTGAGCATTTATTATTTTCAGACATCAGGCAATGACGAAATCATCAGTTAACGAAACGAACACTACAAGTGCGCACTTTGGAAGAATTCAAACAGTGCATATTTTTGTAAATTTAAGCCTCAAATGCTCAAAAAATTGTTTAGATGAGAAAAAACTAAATGTGGAACATACAAAGAAGGAACACATGCAAACAACAAGAGTCGCAGCATCAGCAGTAAAGGTAAGAAGAATGGAAGAATCAGTTGTTAATGAGCGAGATGGGCAGCCTTCCTGTTTGCTCTGTAGTAAAGTACTAACTTGACAAGCAAAACCTACTATTTCAAAAGACTGAACTGTGAATTCGATGTGTGTGTTTGATGTATTTTAAATCAGTAAAAATAACCGCATCAACGCACCGCGGCTGGAATGAGCCCAACTCGGCCGCGCGCTCGCGGATCCGATGCTGCGCGAGGGATTGCGACGTGACAGAATGCTTGATATCGTCAGAGGTTGTAATTACAAGGCGCTCAGTGTTGTTTGTAAAAAGAGCTGAGTAACATTTGCTTATTAAGCGTTTATGTGATTGTTTGGTGGCTATTGCGATGCTGTTGAAGAGAGTCATACAGTCATACAGAATTAAATAGCAACTTAAAGTGATTGTATACACAGTTTGTGTGTTACTATCTGATTATTATTGTAAAGCTAATGTCAGTAAGTTAGTTTGTATTTGTTATTTATTGTGTGCAACATCTAGGTATAATAGTATTATCTGCTAATACCTTAACATTAAATCTGATTGGTTTGCATTAGTGACGTGACGTCATATGTAAATTATGCGGCCCGTGAGACTTACACTTGGACCATTGTGCGGCCCACTGGGAAAAAGGTTGAGAACCACTGTTCTACGCACTGCTCTTCTTTTATGCACTGCAGGCTAGCCTATTGCTGCAATGTTTCTTTTACGCGGCTGAAAATAACCGTGCTTTCTGTTACTGAGCCTGTGTCTGTCACTCGTTCTCTTAAAAGTGGAAGCTTGTGCGTAGCTTTGTTGCATTATTGAAACTTTGTTGATGTTGTTATTGTCATGCGTGTTCTGGTTATTTGCGCATGATTAAACACAAGTCTTTATATGGCGATAAAACAAAGGTTTGTTGCGGTTTTTTTTTTTTTTTTTTTTTTTTTTTTGAAGGGGGGATAGGGGGTGCGCCAACCCGGTTGGGACATAGAGGGGGTGCGCAGGAAAAAAAGTTTGGGAACCCCTGCTCTATATGTATGTGTTTACTGCACAAGTAGATATATCAGCAATATATTATACATACAGTACCATATCTGATCACATGATCATCTGTATATTAAGAAGTGTATTACTGAACATAAAATTACATAATATTATGATATATTAGTAAATATATTGTCACATATTTTTCAATATATTAAAAGTGGCAACTCCTTTTGTATTATTCAGTATATTCAGTATATTTTCAAAAATACTATTAAATCATTTAATATATTTATTATTCATACATATTTCTTTTCGTAACATGTTTTTTAATTCCTAAATTGTTCATCCTAATTTCCTCGCTTTGTTTGGAAGTGACACTTGAGTGATCAATATTCTGATCATGCTTTCTTCATCCTCACTTACTTGCTTGAAAGTGGTGATGTAGCCAGTAATACCTCTTCTTTTTCAGTGTTCAACAACAGGATTGTCCTGTAAAAAGTGTTACAAGCAGCAAATATTCTGTGCTGTGATTCCAGTGATTAAACTGATGTGATTAAACAATTGTTGACCAAATAATGTGATCTTATGAGCAGCAGGTTTCAAAATCAGAGCATTTCAATCAATCTTAACTGATGCAAAAACATATAACAGAACAAAGCACACGAGAACCACAGATCATATATGAATGTGATTCACTTGAATGCATGTGAGATTCGAGCAGCTCAGATTGTGAGTCAAAGTGAAACCTCTGACATCTATACAGAGATGCGGTTTGATCCGATGGGTGCATTTTAGTGCGTCTGTATTCAGACATGTGGTTTGTGTGAGTGTGATCGAATGATGCACAATAAGATAACAGTTAGTGATGATTCTGACCATCAACACCATTCAACAATTTTAATAGAAAAATACTGATAAAAAAAAATGTCAGTTTTATAACTGAAAGTGATATGCACGTCTGGTCCATTACTAAGAACAGTGTAATAATAATAGGAGATTTATTAGGAGGAATATTTATAGTCAGTGTACGCAAGAGTATCTGTACGTGTGCAGTGAGGGTGGAGCTCTATTATTATTGGTGGAGGAATCACACACAGTTCTGTTAGTTCATGATCTGTCTGTCACTGAAGTGTTCACATATTTCAAGTGCTGTTATCTGAAAATGGTTCACATGTTTGTTTTGCTCTGCTTGTGGCATCTGGTTGGTGAGTTATAATCATATTCATATTCATCACTTATTGCTTTAGTTTCAGTACAATTTTAGGGCATTTTGGGCATTTTATCCTAGCATTTATCTCTGAGAAACATTAGCAGTGCATTTTTCATTGGTTTTACCTGATTTGCACTATTTGGCTTCCCATAATCCTTCATTCTCCAGAGCAGAAGCACTGAAGGGGCCAATCAGATTTAAGATGAGACAAATGCCCCTGAGGCTCCTCCCACATATACACCTGTATTGTGCTAACAGTGCCAGATAACTAAAAATAACACATCAAATAAATATGAATTCACAACTAATCATGTGTCTGTGCTGCTGTTCTTCATTACAGTTACAAAAAAAAAAGGTCTACTTCAGTTATTTGGGACATTTAATCTGTGACTCTCTGTTCTTCAGGAGTGTTTGGTTCTGATGAACTGAAGTCAGTGTCAGTGAAGGAGGGAGATTCAGTCACTCTAAACTCTGGTTTTACTGAAATAGATGATGATGAAGTGATTCAGTGGAGGTTTGAAACTAATAACACTTAAGCTGAAATCAATGTACTGGAGGACAGAATCACTGTATATGATGATGTTTTTGATGGGAGATTCAGAGACAGACTGAAGGTGGATCATCAAACTGGATCTCTGACCATCACAAACATCACAACTGAACATGCTGGAGATTATCAACTACAGACTAACAGTTTGAGGAAGAGTTTCAACCTCACTGTCTATGGTGAGTTAAATATCAGTTTATTTTAATTGTTACAGTTTATACTCAATTTTTGATTTTTCAGTCTTGAGTTTATAAAATCTGACATTAATTTATGACTTTTATTTTTCAATTTACTGAATGTTTTTCTTATTACTCATTCTCATGTTGTAATCTCAAACATTGTAATAAAAGGGTTAGTTCACGTGACTTTGGTGCTCTGACCAGCTGATTCGATACACTGATTCACTGTGCTCCGATGCTTCATGAAGCAGTGTTTTGAAATCGGCCATCACTAAAAAGTCGTTATTTAGTTTTTTGGCACACCAAAAATATTCTCGTTGCTTTTAATATTAATATTGAACCACTGTACTCACATGAACTGATTAGATGTGTTTTTACATTTATGGATCTTGACAGAGGAAATGTCATTGCTCCCTATGGAGGCCTCACGGAGCCATTGGATTTCAACTAAAATATCTTAATTTGTGTTCTGAAGATCAATGAAGGTCTAACGGGTGTGAAACGACATGAGGGGGAGTAATAAATGACAGAATTTTCATTTTTGGGTGAACTAACCCTTTAAAGTCAATAAATGACATCACAAACTCTTCTAAACACATTTGTTCTAATCTTTCTCAGCTCATCTGCCTGTTCCTGTCATCATCAGTAACTCTTCACAATGTTCTTCATCATCATCATCATCATGTTCATTGGTGTGTTCAGCTGTGAATGTGAGTCATGTGACTCTCTCCTGGTACAAAGGAAACAGTTTATTGTCCAGCATCAGTGTGTCTGATCTCAGCATCAGTCTCTCTCTACCTCTGGAGGTGGAATATCAGGATAAAAACACCTACAGCTGTGTGCTGAACAATCCCATCAGCAACCAGACTCAACATCTGGACATCACTCAACTCTGTCACACATGTTCAGGTACGCAGCGCTGGTGCATTTATACACGGAATTACTTTGTTGTTGTTTTTTATTATTATTATTATTATTATTTTGAGTTTGTGACAGCTGGAATCATCTTGTTGAAAATCTCAATTTTATTTTATTATTGTTTGTTTTTTCAGAAGTCCACGCCCATTATTGTGATTCTGTTGAAGCTGTGCTCCGATTGGTCGTCACTGCTCTGATGGGCGTGGCTGCTGCGGCTGCTGCTGTTCTTCTGGTCAATGACGTCAGATCTACGAGAGGTTAACAGGAGAAAACAGAACAGATATTATAAATATTGTGACATATATTGGAGTTTTAATTAGAAATGATGATGGTTTATTGATGGCAAAACAAAGCTTTGCTTTACTCTGAACTGGATCTTAAAATCTTTATTTAATTTTATTCTAATACCATCCATTTTACATTTCTCTGTTAATTATACTGTTTTCAGTGAGTCTTAATTTATGTGATGTTGGTATTTTTATTTTGTTATATAATTATAAGCAGCAACCCCACAAATACAAATGTAAAAATATTTGTCACACCAATAAATCACTGTAGAATTGAACAGAAAACTGAATTTTACTATCAAACTGATATAGGGGAGACTAGGATGGTTGTAACACGGATTAGTTGTAACACTTCCAATTTCTCCAATCAGGAACAAGTTACAAATCACCTGATTCACTTCACACATGCTTGGTTTAGTCCTTGTTCCACATGTGGGAAAGTAAAGCCCTGTGGCAGACATAGCTGATTCTAGAGCAGAAAAACTCATTTTGATGTAAGAAATATATATATATTTTTTTAATTCCTTTATTTTTGTTATGGCAATTCCTGCTTTGTAGCTACACTCATCAAAGTTAAGTTATGCTTATTATATGTCTGTGTAGATTTTTTTCTTGCAAGCTGTAAGGTGAGCTAGTTCATGGCTACAAGACTCTGGGTTAGTTGTAACATCAATTAATCATGTTACAGCCTTCCCTAAGAAAAAAAAATAGTTGTATTTATGCTTCTGTATGCACACCCTGCAAACAAGCCAACATTTTGCCAATGAGCACATTCTCAGGATCCCTTTACAGGCCCACTTAGGGCTGCCAGTGCAGGACCCCTGAGAATTTGCTCACTGGGAAAACATTGGCCCATAATCATCTGATCAGTTTTTCTTTTCACAATTTTTAGTACAACAAAGGGGCTTCATAAACACACAGTTCCAGCAGCCAGAGACACATTAAAGTAAACAATTCAAGGGTCAAGAGCCCAACTAAAGCAAGCAATTACCTCCATAAAGGTGACTTCAAACTTTATTATTTTCAATAAAACAGCACTAAGGCAGCACTAGTTAGATTCAGGACTGCGCTGCATTGCGCGGCGTTCCACGGAACCTTTTGTATCCATTACAGAACATTTGGGACGTTCCTAAAATGTCCTCTTTTGGTAATGAAAGTACTGCAGTTCAAGGTTCCTTTTATGACTTTAGAGGGACATTATATTTTGATTGTTTTATGGTCACATAAGAACGTTACAAAGAGGACATTTGGGATATTAACAGAACGTTCTCACATGGTCCTCTGTTGGTCATAACATTCCTGATATGAGTTTAGGGGGACTTTCTATTTCGGTTATTTTATGGTTTCACAAGAATATTACAAAGAGGACATTTGAGAAGTTAACAGATTGTCCTATACTACCAAAAAAAAAAAAAAAAAAAAAAAAAAAAAAATCCTGTAAAATTTACAGTAAAAAACTAGAAGCTGTGGTAGCAATATAAAAATAAAATCACATAATTGTGATATATATATAGGGACTGCAGAGTCAAATGATATCCAGCTCCACCTCTCTGGACGTCTAAAGGGGTGGAGGGATAGAGTTGTGGGTAGGGTTAGGGTGTGCTGTGATATTACACTTACTATAGGAGCAAATAACATTCGAGCTGCACGTAAGCTCCACCCATTTGCTCTGCACTGGAATGGACTGAATTAGGATGCAATTCATGAAGTAACTTTATCCTGTGAATTACCATCAACAAGAAAAACAGAGTGAGCACAAAATTGCCACCCCATTTTTAAATCAATTGAATTGAATCTTGAATTTTGCTTTCTTTGTTTTCTGCTACATATGTCAATTCTTCAATGAGAAATACTTGAATTGCAAATAGGCCAAATATGTCAATTTGAAATTAGAAGAGTTAATGCAATTAGCTGGTTGCATTAAAACATAGACAAGATTCTTTTTAACCACAGACTCATGGAAAGACCACAGAGCATGTTTTATTCTAGTGCAGAGAATGAACGCAGTTCACTGAGTGTGACGCCAGAAACTGTCAAAGTGAAACTTCTGTGGTCTCATTTCACAAAGAAAAAGTATTGTGACCTGATGGATGGAAAACCTGTGTGTGTTATTGTGCAAGTTGATGCATGTGTCAGTAGTTTGTAGGTAAAGAGTGTCTTCATTTCCTCTTCTGTCAATAAGAACTTCACGGTCAGACTTCCTTTTCACGAAAACATGCTTTACACTGATGTTTCAGAAACAGTCAAATAAAAGTCACAGGTAACACATTATTCTAACGCATCATTCATCACCTATAGACAATTAAATATTTCACACAATATAAATGAATTATTCTTTAATTCTATGACATTAATTCTTCCTACACATTGCCACAAATTAACAAAATACAAAAAATAAACTTCCAATATCATTTAACATCTTCCTGTGGTACAGAATGTCTTAATAAATGCTACTGTAGTGTGATTTTACAGTGAATCTCTAGTGTGTGTTCAGTGAAGGGTGGTCGAGTCCTGCTGGGGGAGGATCCACACACACACACACACACACACACATATATTAATATCAGTTCTGTCAAATCTGAACAGACAGCTTTCAGAGATTTTCATTATGATGTTACAGTGCTCAGAGAAAATGGTTCATGTTGGCATTTTGTGCTTGTGTTTCACACAACTTCATGGTAAGTTACAAATGAATGTTTAGTGTGTTTATGTAGCAATGTTTATACTGAGTTAGTCTATGCTTTGGTTTTCATACAGAGTAATATGTTAGATTTATGATGTTTTGGATTCAGGTCTGTCATTACAGATCACATAAGAGACAGATTCATTCAGCTGTTAATAAGCTCATCAAATAAAATATGTGAAGGTAATATAGTTAATAATATAGTTGAGTTTGTCTCAAGGTAGAAATAATTTGTTGTGTGTGTGTGTGTGTGTGTGTGCGAGCGAGCGAGATAGATAGATAGAGAGAGAGAGAGAGTGTGTGTGTGTGTAGCAAAATCAATGAGCAAACATTTTGGAACCATCAGAATTTCTGATTGCAAACTGCAAAGGCCACGAGTGTTATTGAAAAATCATTTACCTTTTAATCTGACAAACTCTGTCTGTTCTCCAGGTGTGTTTGGTGATTCAGTGTCAGTGAAGGAGGGAGATTCTGTCGTTCTAAACTCTGATCTTACTGAAATAATAGATGATGAAGATCTGATTCTGTGGAGGTTTGGAACTGAAAACACTTTAATAGCTGAAATCAATGTACAGGCCGACACTATCACTGTATATGATGATGTTCTTGATGAGAGATTCAGAGACAGACTGAAACTGGATCATCAAACTGGATCTCTGACCATCACAAACACCACAACTGAACACAGTGGATGTTATGAACTACAAATGATCAGAAATATGAGAAAGAGTTTCAATCTAACTGTCTATTGTGAGTTTAATATGGTTTCCATTATTTGTTAATCACTTTTAAGTAGACATATCCTAAATATATGATATTTCAGTGTTAAAATTGTCAATTCTAAGATACACAATCAGTTTTGATGTTCCCTTTCACCCTCCTGAACACTTTTCTTATATTCTGATACTGTCGTCTCTGTATAATTTTTCATAAATCTGAAAATCACAAACTCAGTAGATAGCATGATCTACTCTGATGTTTCTAATGTTTTCAGCTCATCTCCCTGTTCCTGTCATCAGCAGTAACTCTTCACAATGTTCTTCATCATCTTCATCATCATCAAATTGTTCATTGGTGTGTTCAGCTGTGAATGTGAGTCATGTGACTCTCTCCTGGTACAAAGGAAACAGTTTATTGTCCAGCATCAGTGTGTCTGATCTCAGCATCAGTCTCTCTCTACCTCTGGAGGTGGAATATCAGGATAAAAACACCTACAGCTGTGTGCTGAACAATCCCATCAGCAACCAGACAAGACATCTGGACATCACTCAACTCTGTCACACATGTGCAGGTACGACAGTAATGATAATATTCACTGAATTAATTTGTTGGTTTTACAGAGGTTGATACTTTAAGATGCCTGAAATGATGACTGAGATTCTATCATTTAGTCATGTCTTTCTTAGCAGTTTTTGCTTCTTATTTTTTTCTTCTGTGGAGCATAAAAGATTATATTTTTTGAGTTCATGACATAATAAAATCAGCTTGATGAAAATCTCAATTCTATTTTATCATTGTTTGTTTTTTCAGAAGCCCACGCCCACTGTTGTGATTCTGTTGAAGCTGTGCTCCGATTGGTCGTCACTGCTCTGATGGGCGTGGCTGCTGCGGCTGCTGCTGTTCTTCTGGTCAATGATGTCAGATCTACAAGAGGTTAAATGGAGGAAACAGAACAGATATTATAAATATTGTGACATATATTTGAGTTTTAATCTGTAGCAATAAAAAAAATGTCTGGTCTAATTGTTTAGTGATGCAGAACAAAGCTTTGCTTACCAATGCTTTCCTCTGAGTTGGGTCGGAAAAGGTACATTATCCAAATCTGGTGGCAAAAAATGATGATTTCATGCAGCAACCCCACAAATACTAATGTAAAAATATTTGTCATGCCAATAAATCATTGCAGAATTTAACTTGTATACATCTATAGCCCTGGCGTTCACTACTGTACGTGCACAGTCGAACACAGCCTTGCAAAGTATTCTTCACTCGACTCGTACGCGAACACAGACATTTAACACATACGCAAGTTACAAACCATGTAGACATCTTTGTATTCTTTCATGCTAGTGTTGTACAAATGAGGGTACTTTCTAATCTTTTCACACAATCTCTCGTCTATGTAGGCCTCGGTTGTCGCTGTAGCTTGCATGTGTTCTGGTCTGTTCTGTTTATGCAGTTTTTCTTTGACTACCTTGTGAATCGACACCCCTAGGGCACAGTTGCCACCTTGTGGATAAACTAATTAC
The DNA here is from genome assembly GCA_028476615.1 of Culter alburnus. Taxonomy (NCBI): domain Eukaryota; kingdom Metazoa; phylum Chordata; class Actinopteri; order Cypriniformes; family Xenocyprididae; genus Culter; species Culter alburnus. The sequence goes on from JAOTNS010003810.1 coordinate 68,813, forward strand.
TGCAAAAACAATCAAATGCACATGTGCAACCTGCGCATACAAACTAAGAGAAGTTACAAAAATCCAGTGGTGCGCAGACACTTCTAATGATGAAATTCGCGTCACACACACTGTATGCTGCATGACCTTCACGTACAGTACATGTAAAAAGTGGACTATACTTTGGACTTTAGAATCATGTATATATATGCCTATATTTAAATTAATGAGTCTACTATTAAAGCATGAATTTGATGTAAACAATCAATCTATAATGTTCACATATTCAGTTAATAGAAAACAATGTATTAGCCCTAAAGTAACAGCATTAAACAATTTTCAGACATATAACATTTTACATACAACATTTTAATCTTTTTCTTGCAACTGCTAGTTTATAGATCCCACATTTAGACTTTATAACTCAAAGGTTTATAACAGTTTCTGATTCTGTGGCTTCCATAGACTGCTACTGCAAAACTGTTATTTTCTGACAGACTGCCACCAGGTAGGCTCCGCTCACAAAACACATCATCACTGTTTCCAAAACACCCAAATGGTCTATTGTTCATCCCAGTTTCCTTGCTCCTCTGTAAAGCAATGCTTGAGTGATAAAGGATATTCTGATTCCTTTGATTCCTCCATCCTCCCTTCCTCATATTCTTGGAAGACGGAGCTAAAATATCAGGAAGGAAATAAGGTTGTGTGTTGCTTGCCCCTTGCCCCATCCTCCAGCCTTTCATTCTCCTCCCTCATTACATCTCACAATAATTAAAATGTATGCTTTTCTTTTGCAGTTTAAATCACATATTTCAACAGGGCATCTTGCATTATTAATATTTATTTAGATTTTTTTAAATGACCAAAACTTTAACAACATGTAGGCAGATCCCTCAAGCGCAGCTGATGACGCTTTTGAAGTGACTTGAGTGATCAAGAATATTCCAATATACAAATAACATTTCGATTAATCAGTCCTCATTTTCTTTCCTTGCATCTCCCCCTCACATCTGGAGGGTGGAGTTTAGACGTGAGGAAAGGAAGCAAGGATGCACAAATAAGAAATGAGAAGCATCCCATGACAGCCAGTAATACTTCTTCCAGGGGTCCAGGAGACATTTTCAAAGTGGGGGACCAAACTGTAAGCAAAAGCCCAGATAGTAAGATCAGATTTCCAGATATCGGACCATCATCTTATATTAAACCTGACTGATCATTAACCTCCTAAGCACTGGGACCATTTTGGGGATTTCCGGCTGGATTTGGCATACCCAAATTGAAAAGCTTTCCATACCCTCATACAGTGCTCTAAATACAAAATCTTGGTGTCATTTTACAGGAAGCCATTTGAAGTTACATAAAACACTCCTAAAAGTGATAATGAAAAAAAAAAAAAAATAAAAAAAATGATAGTATATTTTGTATACCTAAATAAAAAGTCTCGCCATACCATTTACAGTGGTATAAATCCAATATAGCAGTGTTATTTTACAGAAAACTCTTCGAAAACACATAAAGAGTTGAAAGTGATGTATATTATAGTGTATTTTGTCTGTGCTATAATAAACTAACAAACAAAAAAGAGGTGTTTTATGATCTTGATCACTTTTATTCTTTCAGGACTCAAGACTCTATTACAATCCAGAACATCCTCCAGATTTGTATAATTCCTTATATGTACATTATTTTTGTCACCGGTGTTGAGCATCACCTCAGCATCATCGTCTGCCTCCTGGAGATGTGATGCCAGCTGTGCCAGCTGCTGCAATCTTCAACAGACACTGAAACAAATAGACTACTGTTTATACACAGAGTTTTTGCACTGTAATAATACCCATTTCACAATATCAAAAAGATTTACTGAAATGGCAATTCTATTCGAGTTTGCATAGACAGCTGTGCAATGTGCAATAGTCATATCCTAAAAACGTATAGTTTTGACATTTTTTTTTTTTTTGGTCAAATAATAATTTATCATATTGGTTGCTGTTCTTTCACATTTTAAAATGATAATTCAATCAAAAATGTGTATAAGCATTGTAATACATACCAAACACAAGAGTCCTCTCCTCTCGTGCGTCCTCCCCATTGCAATTATCACTTTAGTTTTGCTTTCAAAGATCTCTTTTATCTATGCCATCAATGCTTTTCCGTTGCTAGATGTGATTATCGAAATCAAAACAGTCCATAAACTATAAATCCTCACAAAAACTCACAAATACTTCAGTCAAGCCAGCTCACGCGTCAACCGGAACTGAATGTGAGAGATCAGCCTGTGTCAAATTTCTCGGTTTCTGAATGGACGGTTGGCTTGATTGTCCGCACGAACGCTAACTTACAGGCATGATTTATATGCCATGTAACATGCCATATGACATGTCTTCAGAAAAGATTGGAGATTGTGCGTTTCTTCGCGAGCGCAGTTCCTGTTCTGCACATCCGCAACAAAACAGTTGATTACTTACGAATGAAAGCTCACAGAAATGTGAAAATTGTTTCATTTGAAAGAAAATTAAGCTACTTTGTAGTTTTTTTGATACTGTTTTAGTTTGATACTGACTTTAGCAGCCCTTATCAAAAGGAGCAGGGGCTAACGCTGCATTCACACGGGGCGTCAGCGTCAACGCTTGACGGAGGGCGTGTCTGAAGCTTGTGCTGACGCGACCATTATAGTGATTACAGCCAATCACATTACTTTCCGGTGTTGCACGAACGCAGTTGGCTGCGACTGCTCTAGGGTATTTGCATAGGGCGATCTGATTGGATGACGCCTGCGTTGGTGTAACTGGTGTGAAAAATTTATTGATTTAATCTGACTTGTTTTGTCTATTTCCTTCTGTATTTGTATTATTTTTATTTATTTATTTATTTATTTATTTTTCTTCTCTTAAATTGGTTTATAAATGCTTATATTTTTCTACATTTGTAAAAATTGATATAGTGAACTTCACGAAATTTTGTTTCTATATTATCATTCACAAGTTATGTGAAAATAACGCTAAAATAGCGGAACCTTTCTTTGGGGATTTGTTGGGGAAGGGAACGTTATCAGTGGAACGCACCTGCGGGGTTTCCTCTTGCACGGCAAGCGATTGCGTCAGTCTACTTGTGTATGAAGCCGATGACGCATGTGATTTTCGCTTCTCCTCACAAAATATCCTGGTATGATGATGTTACTTGTTTAAAATGCATATTTGTTGCTGGAAGAATGTGATTGACTTATAGTAACATTTGATTATGTTAGCTATGATGAAAATGTATCGTTTAACGTGTTATTTGGTTTAAATGATGTATATCATGACGCTAACTAATTAGCATTGTATGCTTAGTGTGTACCAGAGTGGGAGAAGCTGTCGCCCCGTTGCTCCACTGATTATTTCTCTTAATTACAGGTATGTTCGATCAATCAGTTCTGTTTCAAAAAGAAAAGAGATTTAGTTGACTGATAATGAATGTATATTGTACAGAGAGTGTGTTACGGGAGAGACAATCGGATTTAATTGTTTATGCTGTCTGTGACGCACTTTGTGCGGCCTGCACATGGTACGGTGCTGATTATATCCCATGTTTTATTCCATTTTTGATATTTAATGTGTGAAATATGGGTTTATACATACAAATGGTATTATAATTGTTTATATGTTATTATAGGAAGCTATATTGTATAAATATTTGAATTAATGTATATGTTAATAATGTAATATAGATATTGTATTTAATATACTATTGTAATATACTAATTATTTTATATTATACACTACTGTAATATATTTATTGTAATAGAATAAGAATATTGATCTGATGTATAAGAAAAACAAGATATTTATATATTTATAAGCAGTATAATTGATTTACATTTATATAATTCTTTTCCATTATTGTATAATGTCAGTCTACTTGTGTATGAAGCCGATGACGCATGTGATTTTCGCTTCTCCTCACAAAATATCCTGTGTGTACCAGAGTGGGAGAAGCTGTCGCCCCGTTGTTCCACTGATTATTTCTCTTAATTACAGAATTACAGTGCTGAATCTCAACAAGTGGTCGTGTGGTCCTTGTGTGAGTGTGAGAGTGACCGGTCCAGACACGCTACATTGGCGCTTGAAAAGTTGAGAAATCTTCAACTTCTGCCACTTGCAACGCGAGTGAAGCGACGCGACGGAACCCACAATTCAGTTCGGCAACGCATGACGTCACCCATTCAAAGTAAACGAGAAGCGTTAACGCCGGCGCCCCGTGTGAATGCAGCCTAACAGACCATATTAACCAGACAAACCTTGATCCTTTGGGATTTCATTCAGAAAAACCTTTGCATAGAGCTCCATCTAGTGTTCAAAAACGTCACGCCAGAACAGTAACAGCTCTACATTTGATTGATAGAGTGTGGTATAAACAAATCTCACAATAGAGCAGCAAAAGGACCAATAATACATTTGTAAATTGACGACACAGCATTGACCTTTCACAGAGGTGCACAATGCTGTTGTTAAAGATCAACCTTTCTGCATATTTCAGCTCCAACACACCTGTTTGCACAACTATCAAGTGTTCCTGAAGACCTTCATAAGCTGGTTCAGGTGTGTTTGAGTAGGGTTAGAGAGCTTGCATATCATTCATATTCATTCTTGTGTAAAGTGTCCTAGTGCACTTTACACAAACACATTCCTGGAGCCAACACTGCATGTTTTCCATGTCTCCTTGATCAAACACATCTGATTCAGATCATCAGCTCATTAGACCCTTGTGTTTTGTAAACATATAAACTCCTGCATGTCCACCTCAAAGATTCTGTCAGTACATAACTCAGATAACTTACACAGAACTATATAATGCAGCATTTAAAAAAAAAAAATCTATACCACCTCACTGCCTTCATATGTGCTACAGATATAAACACACTTAGAAATGAAACTATAACAGCATTTGACCACTAGAGTGATGGATCATATATATTCTTACAGAATACCGGTAAATTACACTTGTAATGTGTTATTTGCTTAGTTCACTAAATTGTGTATATTAGTATTATTGAAAATGTTTACCCCAAAGAAAATTATGCACTGATAACCCATAAAGCAATTTACCATAGTAACAACAGTTTCACCCCAAAAAGTTACTGAAAATACAGTTCTCACCTTGAAATCGTAATTGAATGAGATGTTCAGTGAAATTGTCCCTTGGATTGGGAACAGCCAACACAGTGTGCTTTTTTTTCCCTGACTTGTAACTTGTTTATAAATAGTACTACAAGCAGTATTTTTCTACTAGAGCGCCATCTAGTGTCCTAACCAGGAATTCACCATTCCAAGATTAACACCATTTAATAATAATAAATATAATATATAATAAAATTACATTTAGACTCAGTAACTTGAGTTTCTGATTAAAACTGACAGATACCAGTTATGGGAAAATCAGATGTGTTTTTATTGGCATTTATCACATGAACACAATAACTTTTAAGTTAATTTCCTTGTTTCAGAAAAAGAAGTTGCAAAGTATTTATAGTAATTATATAAGAAAATAAGATGGAATGTCAAACTTGCCTTATATACACATACAGACTGACCAGATGCAACAAGTTTTATTATATAACAGTGAAAGCATATGTTGAAATGAAGACTTCCCTTATCTCTAACTCACTTGAGAAGATAACGCAGCGCACAACAGCAGATTTGACAGTAACAGAAAGTATAACATCATATAAAATGAAATGAGCAAATATAAAAAGCAATACAAAAAGACAAAACAGCATACATGAAGTAACAACACACATGTACGTTTACTCTCTTGAAGCCACACACCTTAGATCAGGATCTGAAATGTTAAAGGTGAAAGTCTTAAATGATTCAGTGAGAGTTATTATGTGGGCGTCTCCGTATCCCGCTGAACTGAACCACCATCTCTGTGAGAGCAGGGGAGATCATACGGTCAGAGTATGTGCGTTCCTTGAAGCACAGAAGGAGAGATTTAATAGAGAGAGGTTAGAATGACAACAAACTTTATCTTTTTTAATATACAATTATAATTTTATCAGGTTTAAAAATCATAACATATACCGAAAGAAGCTGTGTGAATGGTATTTCAGTGATTTCCCCATTGTGTGGTGTGATGCTATGAAGCAGGATATCCTGAATGGGAGAGAGAAGGTTAAGAACAATTCACTCAAAGAGGCACCTAATGTGTTCTTTATATCAGGAGAGGAATAAAAGATCCAGTGAAACTGCCACCTGCCGTGTTTAACTCCACAAAACACACCAACAACAACCAGTTACACTAGTAACTGAAGCTCAATCTGCCTGAGGCTTGAATATTTTTGACAATTTCATTTCCACCTTTATTCCAGTACATTAACTCCAGTGCGAATGCACATATCTGATCACACCACGCAAAAATGCAAAACATCATTCTTATATTACAGATGTTAACTGACACACAGATATAAGAGATAAGCTCAGAGCATGAGTCTTTCACTGTGTGAACTAAAATAATTATGTGATGTTTAACTATTTATCCAGCCAATAAAAAAAAACAAACTAAACAACAACTAACTTTTGCAAAAAAAGACAGTGAAATAAGAGTGATTTGGATGAAACGACTGGTATTATTTGTCCCAAAAGTTTCCTGTTACATTGTGCATGTTACATGCTTTTTTCAAACTGACAAGCTGACTGAGCACAGAGGACGGCACCAGTTTAGACAATAAATAAGCCACAAAATAAAGTTAAATACCACAAAAACTTACCTGACGTTCAGGATTCTTCCAGGTGCCTGTTTTAAAAACATTAAACACAGATTCAACATATTTTGATGATAAAAACAGGTTTTATGTCTGTTAAAGTGTCTTTTACACAGTAAATCTCAGTGTGTCACTTGTTATATGAGCTGTTTGTAATACTTACCAGTTCCTGTTTGACGTGAGCCCCTGTTTCGACAGCAAAGCAAAGCAATAGCTACAGCCGCGACCAGCAGAAGAAAAGCAACACCAATTACTGCTATAACACACAGAGACCTATCCTGTGCTGTAATGATAAAGAGATCAACAAATCAGCAATATGACCATCATTTCTGATTGATGTTTGTGCCTTTTTTCTTTTTTGGTTGTCAGTTATACTATAGATTATTAACCTCAGAAAACATGCTGATCTTAATATGGTTGTTGTTCCATTAAAAGACTCAAAATACTCACAATAGACAGAAAGATTGATTCTCTTGAACAGGGTGATATTGCCGGTGATATCGAGATGATAAAGTCCAGCGTGTTTAGTTCTGATGTTCCTGATGGTCAGAGATCCAGTCTTGTAGTCCAACTCCAGTGTGCCTCTGAATCTCCCATCAGCTCCATCAAATGTAGCGAAGATCCCAAAGGTCATTTTTGCTATGACCGAGTCTCCATGTTCACACCTCCATATTATCACATCATATCTGTGTATTTTAGGAACACCAGACTCTAGAGTGACAGAAGTTCCCTCCATCACCGACAGCCTGTTCCCTCCATCTGTCTCGGCATACAGTAAAACACAGGAGAACATTCATGGACAGAGATTAAGCTGCAGTAAAACATTTATGCATTTGGAATATGCTACATAAGTCACAATAGAAGCCAAAACATCAGCATTGAACAACATATGCTGTTTTTTTCAACAGGGACAGGCTCAAATATGCCAATAGCAATCAAACTCGAGAAATACATCACACAATACATCCTCAGCATCAGCCAACAGCAAATAAAAGCATGTAACCAATCCACTGATATTAGCTTGAGCATTCAATGTAAACATGCAATGAGTGCACAGGACACATCAGCGAAGCATTAGTGGCATCTGTTAACCGCTACTAACCCCTAGAGTAAATAGCAGCCTAACCACACCCTATCCAATCCAAACTTAATGACTTAAATGAGATCACTCACAGTCGCAGCTAAATAGAGCAAAGCGGCTCAAACGTTGGTTCAGGAAGCGCTTTTAGAACTAATACCAAATCACAGGCAGGTCCCAGATAGCAAGCAATGGTCGAAATAATGTTAAATCAGTGTTAAGGTGTCAACGTTAACCATACTGATTCAATATCACTTTTGCACCCGCAATTAATGTTGAAAAAATCAATGGTAATGGCATTGAATCAATGTTACAATGTGAAGTTGGTTCAACATCATGCTTGAACTCTCAGAAAATGAAACACAACTACAACTGACTTAAAGCCACACAGCCTGAAATCAACTGAAGATAAAAGAAGACATTAAATCTCTCAAGATCTCAGCAGAAGCTCTTTTTGAGAATTAAGAGAGGTTTAGATGTTTTATTGTTTGGTCACCATTTTGGTGATCAGTGTTTCCTTTAGTTGGGCAGTTTGACTATTGGCTTTTTGTGTGAGTTTGTGGTCTCTGTAACAGTGTTTAACAATACACGTAATATGTTTTTTTCATGTGGTCATGAAGTATTGTTGGTGAAGGTAACCTATTAAAAACAAATATGGACTTTTGGTCAGGAGTACAACTAGTAAATAATTTTCTTTTATGAGGCTGAAAACTATATCACCAGGGGCCGTATTCACAAAACATTTTATCTTACCACTAAGAGTTCTCCTAAATAGCAGTAAAAGTTTTTAGCTAAGAGTTTTCTCTTAAAACCCATTCACAAATCTGCTGAGACAAACTTAGGAATAGACTGAAGTCTTAAGCTAAGAGTAAGGGCGGGGTTGACCTCGTTGCTATGGAGTAAACACACAGTGATTGGCTGATGGGGGAGGAGTCAGTGATTTAATCATAGAAACATTGTAGAATGAGGTGTCATGTTTCCATATTAAAATAAAGGTTTAAAAATACAAATGTTGCCCTATTCAAATAAATATTTTTAATAAAAATGTTGCCATATTCAAATAAAGGTTTTAAAATGTAGTGTCACTAATTAAAGTGTCACTAATTAAACTAGTATATACAGTGAATTGTGGACCGCCTCTTGGATGTCTGCATCTAGGAGCCCTCAATATCCTCGGACAGCACACCAAATACGCTTACTTTTAAATTTTTTTTACTCTATTCAATCATTTGTAAGTGTGAACTCATGAAAACCATTGCCACAGGTAATCGGACAATATTTATTCATTTGTTAAAGATTTATTTTTGGCATCTAATCGTAGATTTAAATCTATAAATCAAAATGTATTGCATTTATGAAGAAAAAGTTCAGCACCCAAGGCTCTATCGCTATTGCCTCAATGGTGTTCAGTGTCTTTGGGTGGATTAGGACTGTTTGTGATTTGGTCTTAGTGATTTAGGAGTCCTCTTGACTACTCCTAACGTTTCACAGATTTAGGAGCTAGTTTTAGCGCTAAAATGCTTTGTGAAATACTCTTAGAGCAAAAATTTAGGACTCCTAAAATTAGGACTGACACACCCATTATTTTTAAGAGTTTCTCCTAAATTGGCAAGTTAGGAGCTACTTTTAGCCTTAAGATGTTTTGTGAATACGGCCCCAGATCATTATTGTTTCTGGTTTTCTTTTCAACAATTGATGTGTTTTGTTAAACACTGTTACAAAGACCACAAACTCACACAAAAAGCCAACAGTCAAAATGTCCAACTAGAGGAAACACTGATCACCAAAAGGGTGACCAAACATTTTCAATAAAACATCAACATCTAAACCTGTTAATTCTCAAAAGAGCTTCTGCTGAGATCTTGAGAGATTTCATTTTCTGAGAGTGCAAACAGGCTGGGGTTCGAGACCGACTTGGAGCAGGGTAGTAAGGATTGGAGTGTGAGTTTTGGCGCCGTTGTTTTTCCTTTATATCATTAATGTGTTAAAAATAGAAATATACAAGTAAAAACAAGTCCCCAAAACTCTGCTTACAAGGCCGTGCGGGTGAACCAGCTTCACCAGCTCTCTTTTGCTTACAATAGCATGACTATCCTGGTCCACCAGTTAGACAAGCATGGAATTCATGGTGGTTTATGCTGGATTTTTTTAGCAGAGGTATCAGCTGTGTATTATGTATTTTGTTTTATGTATGTCAAAATTGTTTTACAGTATATTCGTAAATCTGATAATGTAGTTGCAAGTGCGTGACAGCAGCGTGCTTGCAATTTGTAATTGATGTTGTTGCGTATGGTGTGGACAGGAAAAAAAATGCTTATCACTGGAATCTTATCACATTGCAAATGGTGTTAAAAAATTAACTCGTGAGAAAACCATAATATGTCTCAACTGTGGAAAAAAGAAATTAAGCATCTATGATTCAAACAAACTCAAACTCATAATTAAAGCTGCAAGCAGCGATGAAAGGGCCCTCGCACCCAGGCTCACCGCCACCCGTTGGCCTCAGGAAAACAGCGAACAGTGGGCGACATGCATGTGAGCGAGTAAATACAGGAGAATTATGGCAAAATCATGTAAAAGTGCCACATTTCCTGCTGCCAACAGGTGGCGCTATAGCTAACTGAATATTGTCATATAGATGTCTTTAGGCAAGGACTCTTATCACTCATGTGAAGTTTGGGGCAGATCAGACATAGTATGCCTGAGTTACAACAGCTTCCTCTTTCATGGCGAAACATCAGACTTTGTCAGGCCGCCACGGACACGCCCTTCAACGAAAACTCAAGATCTTTGATATTTATCATCGCTAAGGTCTTAAGATTAGACTGGCCATATATGATGTGCTTCTGGTTTAATCTCTATGAGGAGTTAATCACAGTGTAAAACATGTAATTTCCTGTTGCCCCCAGGTGGCGCTATGACTGTAACTGAATATTGTCATATAGATGTCTTCAGGTCAGGACTCTAATAAAACATGTGAAGTTTGGGGCAGATCAGACATTGTATGCCCGAGTTACAACAACTTCCTGTTTCATGGCGAAACATCGAACTTTGCCAGGCCGCCACGGACACGCCCTTCAGCGAAAACTCTAGATCTTCACAATTTAACGTCACAAAGGTCTTTAGATTCCACTGACAACTTTAATTAGTTGAAGGACCCCATTCAAGGTCATGTTACTGAAGCCCCCTGTGAAGCCCATGACATGTGCACATGTTATTTTTTTGTTTCAGAATTGTTCAAATTTTTTAATTTTTTGGAATCATTAAAGTGTTAAGTTTTGTTGTCCTTTGGTGTGACACGCCTATATTCTTAACTTTGCTATATGTCATACCATAGGACACATTTCAGTAAAAATGATAAAAAAAGAAATAATTGACAAAGTTAGTGACCCCTTATATTTTTTGTCAAACAGCAGACTTCACACTACATAATAATATGCATTTTTTTCATCAAAGTATTGTTTTACAAAAAAAAAAACTGCATATTTGTCAAGTTATCCAAATAAATGTCAACATTCTTTATTTTTCCATTTTATAATTATATTGTAAAACAGCTGTTAATATTTGCAATTTTTAATTAATCCATATATTGCCTCTTTGTATATTTTAAAATGATTTAATTTATTTTATTTGCCATTTAATAAAAAAATAAAACATAACAGAAATGTAAATATTAAAAAAATCTCCTGATGGTTTTAAACCC